>JAEIHY010009803.1:0-31252 GCA_018904565.1 Drosophila tsacasi
TACATTGTCCTCAAGTAGAAAACGAAGAAGGAGCCAGCAGCCGTGTGCGTGGGAGTGGGCCACTTAGGGCTCGCCCTTGGAGTGGGAGGCGCCCGCTCTACGGGGGCGGTAATTGCGAGTCAAATGACACCGAAGGCCACTGGCAGGACAGAGCGACGAGGCAGGGGGAGGAGCAGGATAACCAGCAGCTGGAGGAGCAACAGCTGCGACAGGTACAGGAACAGCGAAACTGATGCGGATACAAGCGCATTAAGCCAAAGGCGCTGGCGTGCGGCCGCCGCCGGAAAATACAAGGAAAATTACTTAACGCCCGGTCGTCATTAAAGCGCTTTGGCGCCCGCCAGTTTTCCGCAGCGAAACTTCGTTCGGAAAGTGTTCTTTTTCCTCGCTACCACATGCAAGTGTTGTTGTTTGTTGCCGCTGCCGGCAGGACATTAAAAATGATTTCCGCGTATCTGAGGGATGTCCTTAAAGTTTATGCTAATGGGCGCCCGCATGCATCTGCGTTTGCAACCAGGACATGCGGGTTAACCAGCGAGGCATCAGGACTTGAAAGGAAGTTGAGTAGAGCCGAGGAAATATAAGTATTTTCTTCTTTTGTCAACTAATTTGTAAATCTATTTAAATAGATTAAAGATAGTCTTATAAATACTCAGAGATATGACTGTTATAAGTTATGAGGGCCTGAGGAAGGGAAACCTTAATGTTTGATATAGTTTCTTGAGATTTTTCCAAAAACTTTCCCCTTACTTGGCACTGACTTTCGCTCTTGGCCGAGTGCCACGCCCACTGGCATTGGGAAACAACAAATTACACAACTCTGGGGATTTGATCCTTGGCGAAATATTTGCGGCGCGAACCCGGCGTGTCTCTAATAAATTAAGGCTGCTAAACTGGCTCGACCTTGCTATATCTTGTCGATGTTAACCCCCTCTCTCCCCTCTCCGCTCGGCTGGGAAAACACACCCAACAAATTCCGCTTAAATTAAACACACAAAACGACAAGTTGAACTGTAAACAAATGCGACAATTTATCTTACTTTCATTTAATTGTCAGCGCGGCGGCTCCGACGCCGGGAAAATGCGCTTGCCAAAGCAAAACCGAAGGAAAACAGCCAAAAGTGGAGCAGTCATGATTACATAATACACACACAATGCCAATCCATATATAAATACTGTATGTGTGTATGTGGGAGATAATCAACGCGAAATTAGCGCTGACAAATTGCCAAAATGCCAAAAGGAAAAGCGCTCAGGATCACAGAGAGAGAGGAGAGAGTGAGAGCAGGGAATCGCAGCATTCTCCCACTTATCTGGGCGAAAAGCGAAAATTCAAAAATTCTACGCCACGCAAAGCGGGGAAATAATGGAAAACGTATTTATTTTGCCACGAGTGAAAATAATGAAAACAATGCAAACACAAGCGAATGCGGCGGCGGCGGCAGCGGAACGAGTTGTTGTCTGGCCAACAAAAATATTTTCATAGATATTTTTGCGCTATTTAAATGCCGCATATTTTATCTTTCTGCCTTGCCCCACACTTTATGTCCTTTTCATCAGAGTTGCTGCTGGTTTTTTAACAAATTAAATAGCTAGATTTTTTGAAGACAATTCTTTGATTTAATATTCATATTGGGGCATTGTTCTGCTAATAATAGTTTAGGTACATCAAAGATTAGCTCTTTAGAGTGGCTTGGAAATAATTGCTGAAAATATTAACAATTCATTTACTTTAAAACCAGTAAAGACTACTTACATATGTTATATTAAATATTTTATATTAATAACACTTCAAATATATAACTTTTGATCATTAACTTCATATGATTTAATCGATTGGAATATATATTTGAACATTTTTTGTATTTCTAAACATAAAGGCTTCTCTTTATCCTCTGATTCATTAAATATTTTCTTACTTTGAAATTTAATTATATTTTTTATCACTGTACCTATAAAATATCCTCTAAAAGATCTAAAAGCTAGCAATCAGATCCCCAGAACCCTTTAATAAATAGCCAGATGGCAAAAGTTAACAACACTGCCTCCTATTTCAATCTGCATCTATTTCGCGTTGCGTTTTTGTTGCCCAAAAAACTATGCTATGCTTTCGCTGAGGCTACGCAGCGTGCAATATGATAAATAGAGTGGGCAGCTGTTGTTGCTTTTCGGGGGTGGTGGTGGTGCTGCTGCTGCTGCCGCCGCCTGTTCATCACAAAGTGGGTCAGTTGTTTACTGACACAGTGACTCTTAAGTGCACCCACACACTCCTCGCTGCAGCTGATGTTGCCGCTGTGTTTGATACACTCGAGCGTCGACAGGCGCACTCAACGCCACAGCGGCAACACCCTCAGCCCTGCAGAGGCAACATCTACGGGCTACGGGCAACATCTGCAGCTGCAACATCAGCCATAGCTGACACAGTTGACGTCTACAGATGTAATGCAGCATGGCATCCCAGCTAACCACTCAGTCAACCCCAGGCCACGCCCCCATTCCGCCCACTTGTTTTGTTATTTTTTTCGTTACAACTTTTTTCCTACATTTCGTTTTTCACAGTCACCGAGTGTTTAGCACAAGAAGCATTGCTTTATTTCTGCGTGCGACTGACGGAAATGCAAAAGTGTCTCATTGTGTTGCCCTCGGGTTGGCAGCAACATTTTTGCTAAGTACTTGGAAACATTTAAATGCTGAAAATTGCGAAAGGATAAGGGGTAAATGGCAGGCAGGCCGGCAGGCAGTGGGAGAAGGGTGAGCCTTTCCAGGGGTTAAACTTTCACTCGTTGCACTTGCCGGAATTGAATTTTGTGGCGAATAGAAGTAAACAAACAAACCAGGATCGAAGAGGGAGAAGAACGACACCTTAAGCCTTGATTTCCTGAGCATTTCCGGGCCTTCTACTGATTTTGGGAGAAGGACACTGAAGGAAAAAGTTTTGTTATGTATAAGATAAAGAAGAAAGAAATAGAAAATGCTTTGAAATCAAGTTAGAAAAGCAAAAGAAGGACTACAAGTACTAGAGCTATTAATCAATAACTGCATACTTTTCTTTTCTTGCTTCGTATTGAATTAAGTACTTTAAAATCAATTGAAAATAAAGTAAATCTTAATAGGAATATGATTTTAAATTGTAATTCAATGCCATTCTCTTCGGAATAAATTTCTAACACGACTTAACTTTGCCTTATTATCTAAATATATTATAGAATGAATTATGTAGTAGGTTTCTCTGTTTAATTTTATATTCTTCACAAAGAAATAATTAAATTCTTCATGATGTACTCAACATTTTTAATTTCAGTTCCCACAAATTCTAGGTCATGCCTCAAACTATTTTCCCACTGTGCAGCCTGCCATTGTAACCGTTTTTACGGGTCAAGTGTATGGTGCATGCCACCACAATGGCCATTGCAGGCATCCGTTGTGTTGTGGCTGCTGTTTTTTGCTCCATCTCCCCGAGGGGCTGATTGTGGGTAAAAATCGGGGCATAGAGGAAAACACGGGGGCTATGGAATGACACACCTGAGGCCGGGCTGTGAGCGCGCTCTAAGTGAAACAGCCAACACAAATAGCACGAGCCTGGCCGCGCAAATAAACAGATGGAGAAGAGGTGTGGCATAGGAGGAGGGAGCCTTCGTTGAGATTCATCGTTTTAGCAGAGCAAACAAACGTCAAGCGTTGCGTATACGCAACGTGAGCCGTTCGTTGTCTAGCTTTTCAGCCGCCAGGCTCGGCAGTTGGTGTTGCTTTTGCTGCTGTTCCTACTACTGTTGCTCTTGAGCTCCCTCGGCTAAATTCTCTAATGCATTTTGCGCGTGTTTATTATTTTAATTACGGAGCATGCAAAACTTAAATGCTCTCGTCTGGCACTCATCGCGACTCTGTTTGCCTGCGCGTGCTGTGGCAGCTGTCGGCGGGATGAGGACGGGTCGTCTCCCGGCAAACATTAACTATTAAGCGCTTGGTTTGCTCATTAAAATGCGCCATGATTATTTGTTTATAAGCTCGGCACAGACAGCGTGCCATGGTGCCGGTTTGGAGTGGTGCAAAATGTCGGCAGTTTATCATTTAATGGGAAGTGAGCTCGCGTGTCGGCGGTGCATAACGTAAAAAACATAAAAAGGGGGAAAAGATCGCTCTGCTAATGGCACCACTTTGGTATTGATTCCGCCTTGGTCTCTCTTTGGCCCCACAATGATGTGCACTTTTTGTGGCTTTGCTAATGAAGTGGTTTGCCTTGGTAAAAATAATCCTGCCCCCAAGTGGGTCACAGTGACACTGCCTTTTTTTGTTCGGGGGGCTTCCCCACTTCCTCCTCCGGGTACTATAAATAAGGCGACAGCTAGTATTGGATTAATCTAGATATCCATTTGTATTCATTAGTCTAATTTTTGTGAGCTTTGTGCCGGGGCTAATGACACTGAACGCTCTCTCATATGGCGCTGCAACTGCTACTGCTTCTGCTTCTGCTTCTGCTTCTGCTGCTGCTGCTCCTAGTGTTTTCAAAGGCATTCCCCTAGTTTTGCCAAATTGGTTTTCGAAATTGCCCCGGCCACAGGCAAAGGCCACAAGATCTCGGGCAAGCGCCAAGCTCTCCAGCAATTCGGGCCACACCAAACTGGCATTCAAAGTTCTCTTCATCTCCATCTCCGGACCGCAGAGCACTTAACGTATCTCCCAGACAGGCCTTAAATAATTGTGTATGTGCCGACTAATTCGAGGCACTTTGAAGCTGAATGCAGTCTTTTTGCCGGCCTTCGAATCTCGGCTGCTGTCAATGGTGACAACTTAAAGCTGATGAAGCTCCATCCTGTGATGCATAAAGTGCACAGCGACAAATACGTAAAAGTTTTTCAGATAAGTTCATAAAAGAAAATACGTGATTGTACATTTTTTTTTTAGGAGTGTGCCCAGAACAACAAAAGTCTCCGAATTTTTTAACAAAGTTTATGTTGACAAATGTTTACTTAAATCATTACAAATCGAGTTTAATTGTTAACATACGTTTTCTATGCTTAGCATGGTCACACTCTGCTTATGTTAAGTTACTGATGTGACCAGGTGGGCAAAAAGAGCTTTTATGGTGCTCAGACAGAACATTCCTCTTCAATTATTTTCAAGAAATTAACCATTAAGCTAATAGAAGTACAGATATCCGAGTTGCGATAATATTTTCCCCCGATGTACTTATAAGTGCTGCTAGGCTTAACCATTTCCAGAAGCAGCTTAACATTTCCGGGCACACATTGACCCAGATTCCGGCCCATTGGAAACCGGTATGGGGTGGGGTCTTTGTTGTTGATATTGCCTGTTTCTCCATGGAGAACTCCCTGCGAAGCACATGTTGAACTGCTTAGCTGGCTTATCGGTTCTCATAATAATTGCAGCTGCAAATTGTCTTTATTTATTGTTCGCCAGATGCATGTTGCACACGAACAACCCACTCTCTGCGTGTGTATCCTGGCATCCATGCCGTTATTTTAATGATGACAATTGTTTGCATTCACCTACACAAGCACACCGCCACTAGGACTAACACACTCGCATGGGAGTGGTCGGCAGGAAATGCTCGAATGTCCGGTGAGCATGTAAATTTCAATTAGATGCAAACACGAGCCGAACGGCTAATAAACCCTGCTCATTACATTTGCTAATAAATTGCCAGGGAGAGAGACACAGTTGGGGCCACAGTCTGTTGTTGGTCCTTCAGCCTGGCACTGACCTGGTCCAGAGTCGGTTTATTGCTCCCAATCAATCGATGACAGCCAGCGTCTGGGGCGTAAATCAATTAGCTCGGAATGGTCGAAAATCGGGCATCGAGAAAAGAACATTTCACACATCGGCAGCAGCTTCAGAGTCGGTGTATCGACAATTTGCCAAAATACTCAGAAGTCAAGGATGTCGAGTGTCAATACTCCTGGCTCTGACTGGGACTGTGGCTGTGGGAGTGGCAGTGGCAACGCCGTGGCGTCATAAATAAAAAACCAATTAATTTATCATCGTCTCGAAGCGTCGGAGCAGTGACGAGGAAAAGCGCCAAGCAGAGCCTCCTCTTTTTGGGTGAAATGTGAGCGGGTCTATTTAAGTCGCAGAAAGTCAAAGGAAAGAATAAATAATAATACGGCTGTGGCTGGAAGAATCTTATACATTTTCTGGGAATTTTTCTTGAGCATAGAAATCACTTTTAAGTCGAGCAGCTGCCATTTCCACAGTATTTTCAATATTGATTGCAGAATTTTGATACGGAATAATTTGGAAAAAAGAAAAACAATTACACGCAGATACAAAATTAGGATAAGAAACTAATGCTTATAAGTAGCTCAAATTATTAAAATTAAAGAAAAATAGTTATATTAAAAATAAAAAAGACATAAAATAAATTTTGTACGCCTTAAAAATATTTTCTATGTGTATTAACATCAATTTCTATGCAGATAAAATCCAGCCTCGTTTTATTATAATTTAATTTGGCTGAATAAATAAGCGCAAGAAAAATCGACAGTATTCTTATAATATTTTCCTTCGAATTCAGAGCATTGAACATTCACCTGTGTGTCTGCCATGGAAATATTATTGTGGGTGTGGGTGGAGGGGATACCTGGCCAGGCGTTAAACGAACCTCAGCTAATGGCAACAACGCACGCAGGAGCAGCAGCAGGAGCAGTGACAACGACAGCGTCGGCGACAACTACAACAAACGATGGCAACACCAAGCAAGACCGAAGGCATTACCAAACACACAACTCATGGGGCTGTGGCTAGTGTAGAGGCATGTTACGCATACGCCGTGTTGTGCGCATTATAAATGATCAGCGGCTGGTTTTTGCGTGTGCCGCTGTGCCCCCTGCTCAGTGCCACTTCCACCCCCACTTCCGCTTCCGCCGTACGGGGGGGGTTTTTGTTTCGTTTTCGGCACTACTCCCGCCGCTGCCGGCTTTTGCATATTTTTCACCTTAACTCAATACTGTTTTGCCGTTTGTTTGCCGGTTGTGTCGGGCATTGTTGTCGCTGGCGAAAGGCGCAACATAAGCCACCAAATGACTTTGCGGCATTAGGAAGTTGCGAGGTGGCAGGCAAGTCAGCCCCGAAAACACGCACATCCGCCATGAGTGCACACGTATGTCTTACCTATCTAGCTAAAGGAGGGTACACTGGGATAGAGAATTTATCTTTAAGTTTAAAGGAAAAAATTGGTTTCATTTATTGATAATAAATATAACAGAAGTTGAAGGACTTATGAAACAGAATTAATGGTCTTTTATCTTTGTAATTTAATAACTAGGAAGTAGAAAACATTTGCCACTAACCAAAATGTTAAGAGAATTTCTTTCTAATTTTATTTCCTATTTAAATAATCTACAGTACACTTGACTATATAATTATTTTTAAATCGCACAATAATATTTATATAAAATTTAACAAACTTTATGCAAACCTTTGAACTCTGCCAATCGTTCTATGAAATTTATATTCTCGTAAATGATAAATTGATAAATGACCTATTTTGGTACTTTATTTGTTTACATTTTTCATGAAATACTATCTATATATGTATATATGTTTTTGTCAGTGCACTAAAGTGCCCCCTCTTGGTCCCCTTTTTTTGTGCCATGTTTGTCTGTGGCCTGGTGCCTGGCAACCGCTTAAATTTAAATTTAGTTGCTCGCATTTATCGTTTGCCGCATATGGCTGCTTAATGCCTTTTTGATAGTAATTCCCCAGCATAAGCACTTTTATATATATTTGCCTTATTCCCCGCCGCGTCCCTCTCTCCCCTGGACAACTATAAACACAGAACAGAAATTATTAAAGACTCTGGCAGTGTTTTCCTTGGCCGAAAAAAATTTGAGCAGGAGGTAGCCCTGCCACGTGCTGTTTGTTTAGGTGTTTTCCACTCTACGGGCTACGGTTTCTTTTTCCTCTGAAATGTTCGTTTGCTTTCGGGTTTTTGCATACAATACACACACACACACACACTCCTGTTTATTTTCCCATGTGTGTGTGTGGGTTTTATTTTCTTTTTTGCTGCCAACACACACATTAAAAGTTGTTAGTTGGCCAAATTGTTTGTGATTCATTGTTGGGGGGCCGTAGCCTGGCTATCATAACGATAGCAACCTGTAATCACATGCTAAATATTATATTGTTTGTATTTTTACGGCTAATTACTCATATTTGTGGCTGTTACGTTTGTGTTTTGTGTGTTTGTGTTCTGTGCTGCGGCAACGTGTCGTATGCGTGTTATGGCCACTTGACAGCATAAAAGCTATTTTTGCATGGGAGCCTCCGCTCTAAGCAGCCAGCAAACAACAACATTTTGTTGTATAATAATTGGGTTATAAAAACAATGAGCGGCAATAATGTGCAAAATAATTTTAAATGCACTGCGCTGAAGGAGGAGCTCGGGAGAGCAGGAATGGCTGGAAAAGCCCACAAACATACACACGAGTCGCCCGCCTGGGAGAAGAAGCTTTCTTTTAGGGTTAATTAGCACAATTTTCCCCTGCTTTTATGACCCCAAAATACAAGTGTTTGGCGTGTGGCCATGGCCAGGTCCCAGTTTTCCGCCTCCTTCCAGCTTCTCCACAGCCGCAGTCACAGCCTCAGCTCCAGCCTTGAGCTGGCTCTCCTCTCTTCGCTCTGGCAGCTCCCAGTCGACTTCATTTTGTGGTAGCCAATTTTCTTTTAACTGTTGTTTGGGTTTTCCCCTTTTGGCTGTTGCTGTTTGCTGCCGCTGCCGCTGCTGCTGCCTCACCCCGTTCTGACCTCAATTTGTTCTGTTCACAGCATGCCCACGGGCGCAGTCTGGACATTTAATTGTTTGCTTTTCGAGTGCGCCCACAGTGCCGGCCATGGAAAATAATAGAAATTACGCCAAAGCGCCCATAAACGCCCCGAATGAGCTGCACTTTTTTCCCAGCTTTCCTCGTGCCTTTTCCCCTCGACTTCTAATCCTCGACAAGCAGCAGCAGAAGCGTTCGATAGTCGTCTGCAAACTTTGCCGCCGTGTCGATTTTTGTAAAAATTTTAAGTGTCAAAGTTTGGCCACACCCGCGAAAAATGGGGTTTAAAAAAAGGAAAACATGAAGAATATAAAATATATAATTGATCTTTGGTGATTTAGTTCTTATATTATTTATTACATTCCTTTTCAGTTATTGGCAAAAATTTATATTATGAGAAACTTGATAGAATTTAAATTTAATTAAATAATAATTCAGAATTTCTTTTTATATACAATTTTCTACTTTTAAAATTATTAATGTTGCTTGGTAAATATTTATTTGTTATTTGTTTTATAGTTGTTGTTAAAATCTTAGTAATTCCTATAAAATGTTGTCTTTAACAACAAAAGAAATTCCTTTGAATTTAGTTGCTTTTCACCGTTTTTTGTGTTACAAATATTTATTTTGGTTCTTTTTAATTTATTAAAATCAGAAAATATTCTCTTATTTGAGTACAAAATAATATCCTTTCAATATACAATATTATTTTTACATTTTTCAGCTTTTCTAGCTTTGATTTCTCACTGCTTTTCTGATCAAAATTATTCCGAATTACACATAAAGCCTAAAAAAAGGCAGTTCCATCTTTTTCTCTGTGCAGCAAGTTGTATTTTCAAAATGGAAATATTACTTAAGCAGCTGAAAAAAAACTGAAAATAAGAAAAAGGAAGAAAATAAGAGAGAGGAAAGTGCGTCTGCCATTTAAATATTAAGCTACTTTTGCATGCAGCCAAATTTGATGCGGCTCGTTGAATGGCACTCCCTCGCTCCTTCGCGGCCTTCTGCTGCTGGTTCCATTCATTTATGAAAATTGTTTTCATTAATGCCATTGAAATTGTATTATTTGCGTCCAAGTGAATACATTTGCATACGGCTGGGAAAATACATTTCTTCGCCGTCTTCACGCATTTCATATTTTTCTTTTTCTTTTCCGGTCTTTGTTTGCAAAAAAAGGAACTGGAAAAGTGGAGCTACTGACAGCGGTGATGTCGCAGTTTCTGACAGCTTCCATTACCTGTCCACTCGAGCATTCCGAGTCCTTTTTTCGGATGAGGGCCACGACGATGTCGCCGACGACGAATGTGTATCTGGGGAGGAGTGAGTGTAGAAGCGGGAGCAGCCAGCCACTCCAATGAGCACGTCGTCTGCCGCAAAGGACCCCATTGAATGGGGGATTCGGAGGGCGAATTGTGTATTCAAAACTGCAATTCAGGAAATTACATTTCGAGGCGGTTCCCCCGCAGCCCAGCAGGTGACAGCCGACAGCTTAAAATCACTGCTGCTCCAATTAATTGGTCGCATTTACTTTATATTTAAGCAGCGGCTTAGCAAGGGCTTAAGTTTGAGTCTGTGTTTGTCGTTGGGGCTTGAGTTTTACCTTAGTTTATAAACTAGAATTGTTTTTGTTGGTAGAATAACCAGGAAAAGAGAGAGGGATTGCCTTAAGTTAAAGGAAAATATGACTTTAATAGGAATATTTTTGTAAAATTTTAAGATAATATCGTTTTTCTTTGCGGATTTTAATACTATGATTTTCGAATAAATACCCTTAAATCATTAAAGCTTTAGATTTAAATTGTTCATATGTAAATATCCATACATAAACCATAATTTCTGTAAAAATATTCCACTGCCTAAGGAATTCAAATTGAATTTCAAATTAATGTCGAATAACACTAGTCAAGCTGTTACCACCTGATTTAAACATTTATTTACCACCAAGCGGCTTCCATCTTGCGATTCGATTCCCATTCCCTGCTCGAGTGGCGACACCCACAAATGTCGGTTGCCGATGTCATAGCTTTGCTCCACATATTACCTTCAATAACTATCGGCCTGTGCGGTTGACTGGCTCATTAGGCAGTTGGCGAATTTGCAGCCGGACCACGCTTCGTATTCGCAACGTGTGCAAGTGCGATGGCAATTAATTTGTGAATTTAGCAAATGAGCATACAAATTTTATGTAAATTGGTAAATGTTTTTGCACAGCCAGGCTGATGGTGATCCTGACAGGTGACAAAGTCCAACTAATGGAGAGTCCTGGCGCAACGGAAAGCGGAGCGAAGCCAGCCAGGTAATTGCTTCATTTGCATAATTTATTGTGCGCCGAATGCAATTCCATTTCATTTCAATTTGAGGTGTTGCCCCGACAGAAGATAGTTCGGTGAAAATGTTATCGCCGGCCCCCCGGACCCATCCGAGTGCTGCTTAATTAGGCAGGGCTAACGATCATTATGCATAAACAGTAATTAAATTTCAGTGACCGAACCGGGTTCGAAGCGAAATCATTTGGGTCAGCAGAGGCAGCGGCGGGACAGGAGCTCCTCCAGTTGCCTGACACGCCCACTCAACAACAACAAGGTCCTCCCGCTGCTGCTGCTGGAGGGAGGGCGGCGGTTGGCAATTTATCAAAATGAAATGCGGACGGCAATAAAAAATGGAAAATAAACCGAAATCCAACAAAAAACATAGACCGAAGCGAGGCGAAAAGTGAAAAAGTTTGCCGCTGTGCAGAAATGTTTGCTTCTGTCGTCGCGCTGTCTGTTTTTTATTTCTGATTTTTTGGCTTGTTTATTCACCAGCAGCAGACCGGAAGCTAAGTCAACTGATTGGCCCTCTCTACATATAGAGAAAAAAGCAGCTAGCATAAATCTTAATCAGCAGCACCAAACAGTCATTTTATTAGCATTAAACTCACATTAAATTTATTGGTATTGGAAGCTGGTTTTGTTTAATTTTGGATGCTTTCATATTATTAAATTTTATGTTAGCAAAATTGGTTATTGAATTGTATTTAAATAATTATTTGAATTTGTTTTTCTATTTTCTAGACATAGGCTGACTCAAAAATCAATTAAAATAACTTTTTAGAAATTGTTTTATGTTAATAAGCTCTAGTTTCTTATTTTCCAAGTTTATTGATGAATTGTATAAAGATTCTTAAATATATGTATTAATATCTAAATACACTAATAAATATAAAATTTAGAATTTAAATTTTAGACTTGATAAGAATATAGTTTTTTTATTTTTTGAAGCTAAGAATAGGTGTTTTTTAATTTTCCAAATGTCTAATATTTTGTCTAATCGTCTAATATACTATATACAAAATTTTAAACCCTTTTATCCCCTTATAAATTTCCCTCAATATTATTTTTACCAGTTTTACCCGCTATTTCTCCGCTGTCAGCCTGAATGACACTGAAGTAAACAAATGCTGCACAGCTCCTGCTAACAGCATTAAGCAGGACAAAGCCCCAGCTGAATGGCATTGTAGACTCTTTCCAGGGCAGCACTCTTCGCTGCCAAAGAATTTTTTGTTGCATTCAGCATTCGCCTTGATTGCCGGCAACACTGGCAGCTCGATAATGAAATGACCACAGAAGAAGCGCTTTATTTGCTCCGTCAATAGGGTTCCCGGAGTGAAAATACTTGGCTCTAAGTGCCCGAGCGTCTTCTGAACTCTCCGCCCTAAGTCAGAAACTCCTAACTCGCATTTAATTTTTTGTTCAAAGCCCAACTATGTAGGGAATTTTCGCAATTATGTGTTCGCTCGCTCCTTAATATTTCAGGCAACTAATTACATTTTTCATCAATCAAATTGCAGCGTCAAAATGCAAATTTCATTTCGGTGCTCTTGCCCGCTCCCGCGCTCCAGTGCCTTGGCTTATGTTTAATATTAATTAATATAAAATGCCGGGGCTAAGCCAGAAAATGGTTGCAGCCATTTTCATTACGGCCATAACAATGAAAATTTTGCCGGGTTGTAATTGCAAAAATTGCAGGCAGACAGGCAGTCGGAGTCTCTAGAACCATGCCCCGATGTAATTTGCCGAGTTTCTCCTCGTCGTCGTCGTGGCTTATTTTCACCCACTTTTCCGCCGCGTTTCGGCCACGTTTTCTGTTTGCAAATGCCACTCGAAATTTTCCATTTAAATGGCAAATAGACGGCAACGGAGCCAGTCAGAGCAAGAAAATCCGAAAATAAAAGCCGCCAAAACGGGCGTCCGGATTGCAGCGAGTGCAGCAAGTCGCAGGACTTGGTGGCTTTGATATCCCCATTGGCGGCACAATGACTTCATAAACAGATTTTCATTTCCCTTCCCCAGACTCCTCTTCTCTATTTTTGAAATAAAAATACAATTTCCTGTGCTTTATGTGGAGCAGACACTGCTCCGGCCTGTCTGCTTTTTGTGTTGTGTTGTGGATTTTATGCTAATAGTTTTTTGTTTTCCGCTTTTCTGGTTGGCCTATTGCCACATAAACAAATCGGTCCGGGGCCTTATAATTGCCGTGGGTGGTGGTCACAGCAACCCGCTCAAAGTTTTATCAATAACTCTGCCGAGACTGGGATGCATTGTGCGTGTTGAAATGCAAGATGGCATCGCAGAGGGAATTGAACATTTTAGAGCTTCAGGCAGTCGTCTGATGAGTAAAGACTTGGACAATGCAATGGGAAAATAAGGTCAAGGAAGACTGAGGATATGGCCTATAAAGAGATGGCATCAGGGGGAAGAAAATAGTTGTATAAAATATGTATGAAGTAAAACATTTCGTTCTATATCTGGAGGAATGAATTTGCACCTAAAAGGATCATTTATTTAATAGGAAAATGTAAAACTAATTACATAAACCAAAAATATTTTTAAAATATTATATAAATCACTTAAGGCTTCGAAAATAATGTATACATTTTAAATTATTAATTATTTATATGTTAAATATTATAATTCATTAAAAACTGCAGACAAACGTTAGTTAACATTTTATTCAATATTTTATTTTTCAATATTACTAAGTTTCTATTGTTACTCTAACCAATATCCACTGTATTTCCCCAGTTACTTTTCTGGCTTAATAAAAGAATGGCAGCAAGGCAAAGCGATGTTGCGCCTGTTGTCACTTTGATAAGGGCACTTAGCCAAATCTTTTCTCTTTCTCTCTCTCTGAGGGAGAAAGTGAAGTGAAAGCCAGGGCAGCCAGCCATTGATGTCATCGTTAGGCTTGAGTCAAAGTCAAAGGGAGAAGAAGTCGGAATAAAGGGCCTGAGTCGAGCACTTCATTAAAACACATGCCAGGACGAAGCTCCTTCGTCTTCCTCTAACCGATCCATTCCATGCGATTCCTTGCCCGGCGCGTGTTCAGTTTTCGCATTAATTTGGTCAATTTATGTGCGTGTGCGATAAAGGGACAAATGGACAAATGGTCAGGCAGCTGGGATGGAGTTTCCTCCTGCGACTGTCCAGGTACACTGGGGGAAAATGGGTCCCTTAACAAGTTATTTTTGTCTTTTCAAAATAGGAGTGATTTTTAGGAAATTTATTTATTCAAAAGCTAGAAAACATCTTTATAATTGGATTAAAATAATTATTTTCTTTGCGGCTTTAAATGGCTCTTAATGTTAGTTTTTTTTTTACTAGAAAGTCGTTTAAAATAATATTTTTTAATACAAACCATCAGAAAATCCTTTCATTATTATATACATTTTTGCTAATCTTTCCTCCCAATTTTCCACCTCATTTTTCGCTCACTCTACCCATTTTTTCTCGCTCTGCACGTCCGCACACCTCGTCACCTAAATAGGCCAAGCCGTTCATTGCATAACAAATAGTTTTTGGAGTGTGTGTGGCATACGTATGTACCACATACAGTAACTATATATACATATATATAAACGTGCGCGGCGCGTTTTCTAAATTGCCATTACTCATACGCCGCGTGTGACGAAGGCAATTAAAGCCAATAAAATGCACAAGTGCCGCTGCACTTTGGCTATAATTACGGGGAAGAAGGAAGAAGGAAAAAGCTACTTGCAGTCACCGAAATTCCCTGACATTTATTTTAAATGGTGAGGAAATGGAACGCTTTGCCGGGTTGTGTGGGTGGGAAATCAATTATAAACTGGCAATTGAGGAACTGCCGCCAAAGTTTGTGCCGCAAATTGAATCATGTCTATAGCTGTGGGTGCTTGCCGCAATTGGGTGGAAAATTGCACGTGCCACGCCCCCTTTGCCAAGCTACTGCCCACTTTCCTGAGTGTGTGTGTGGTCAAGTTGTCGTTTGTTTGGGTGTGTGTGCCTGGAAAACTTTGGGTTTTGTTAAGTTTATGCAAATGTCCTTTCGGCAATTAGCAATAAATGTTTGCACTGGCCAGCACTCCATGAGCCTGGCAGTGTGTGTGTGTATTTTGGCCATTTGTGGCCCATTTGTGATACAAATCATGCGGTCTACATTTACTGCGGGCCTTGCCTTTGACTTGGCCAATATCGGCCACCCTCTCAACGGGCCCAGAAAAGCAGGCGAGCGCATTGCGGTCAACGTGCAAATTGTATTATATTTCGACCTGTATTTGCGCCACAAGGCTCATTTGCATTTTATTGACTCCTGCCGAGGATGCACTTGCGAAATCAGGGCTAATTACATGGGTTTAGGGTTGGATTTATTAGGGAAATGTATAGAAATGGGAGCTACTTTGAAATAAGTCCAATAAAGGGAAGGAAATTAGTTAAATATTAGTTTACTTTGGCTTTTACTTTCCTGTGTATAATTTATTAATAAATATATGTTATAGTAAGCTTATAAATATACTTTATGTTGATGGGTAAATTCCATTAAAACCCATAATTATGTAGCTCTCTGAAGCATCCCAGATAACCCAGACAACTTAACCCATTATTTCCTACGGTTAAATGCTTAAATTGAATCATGACTGCCGGCTGATTGGGAATGGTTATGGCTTGGAGTCAGGTTTCGCTGTAACACCTAATTGTCAGTGTGGAGGAAGAAAAGGGAGTCCCCTCCATTTCCCAGCTGTTGCGCTGAGCGTTTAATACATTAATTGGAAACCCAGGCCGGGCACTGACTTTGCGGCCTGCATTTAGATTGATTTTCATGCACAAGCCCAGTGGGCCACAGATTAAAGGGGAAAGGCACGGTGCAGTGCACAGCCAGCCCGTGGGTTGACCCAGTTTACCAAGTTTTCACTCGTCTGGAATGCGCCAAGTGGCCTGGCCTGGCCGGGGCGGGTCCTGGGCCTGGCCACGAGGACAATACTTGCGTCTGCCTGTCTGTGCTGAGCTCTGTGAGGTTTCCACCGCTGCTTTTCCCACTTACCGCTTTCGCCCACAATATCTGCGCCTTGCACTCGGCATTCGGCCTGCCCGGGCAAAGTTTTGCCAGTTGTGCCAACACAACGCCTTTTGGGCTGTCTTGTCGTCATCCATTTGCATCCTGTGTGTGTTAGGGTGGCACTCGATATGGTTTTTGGGGATTTGAAGTGCTTTCCCTGAGTTGTTATGCAGGTAAAAGGGAGCTTATAGGGGGATTATCGAGAAGTATATATTTTAAAGAGAAAATGTTTCATATATCAAGCTAAGGGTTGTCTCTAGTTGTTGGTAAGAACGTTTCTTTTTATTTAGTTTATTTTTTCAGTCTTTATATTTAACATTTTTATTTTAAATTTGTATATTTAAATAAGTGCTAGACTGTATGCAAAGGTGTTTTATATGGATATATGGTCTTGTAAATAAATTATAAATGTGTAAGATATTTTATATATGGGTTTCACTATATAAGGATGTTAAATAAAGTTAAATATTAAAAGAAACTAAAGTAATATCTTCTAGGAAATATATTTAATTGCATTCTTAATGAAAAAAAATATATATTAAAGTAAGAGCAAACAAAATAACACTTATTTTATCTAGTACTTTACTTATTTCTTAAAGTATCTTGCTTATATATTTTTCTCTTATTTTTAGGCTCTCTAAAATTATATTTCCAATATTTTTGACTTCCCCTAGCGAGTTTTAATCAATATAAATTATATAAGTTATTGTTATTACAAAGTTCAGAGTTTAAATTATATTTTAAGGAGCCACCCTATTACCCAAGCACTTTCTCCTTGGTGTGTGGGTGTGTACTTTGCCCACTTATTTGTGTGTTTGAGTTCCGCTCGATAAATTGTTTCGCAAGTTTTCAGCAGGCAAGAGGGAGAGCCGGGGGGCGGCGGCACAGGTTCTAGAGCCTCGAGCCGCTTAAATACTGGTAGCACATATCCCTGGCAGGGAATGGAACTGGTACTGAGACTGAGACTATTAATAATGGCACAATATCCTTGCCTGCCGATTGATTGATGGATGATAAGAAACATGAATCAGCGGGTAAGGCCTCGAACCTCGAGCCCCGAACCTCACTCCGGCCATCTGACGGCATAATAATACGCGTTTATCTCTGCTTGGTTACCAATCTCTAACAATTTGATTTATGCATTTCCATTTTGTGCGTGGGCCCGCCGAGCATGCGAGAAGTTTTCCCCGCTCCTGCCCCGGAAAAGCCCCGCACACACATGACCCTAATGGCAACACACAACATCAGAAAGTCTGATTAGATTTCTCCGGCAATTACGTGAGCAAGTTGTTCCTTTGAAAGGCGCACCATGCGCATACACACATCCTTCCTCCATTCATATATCCCGCTTTAATTAGTCAAATTTCGTTGGCAACGCGACTGCCTGGCCGACTGCCTGGATGACTGACTGACTGACTGCTCATGTGAACATTATCGGTCCGATTTAGATATATCGGAAGTAAGTAGGCACGATGATTGAGCTTGTTAGGCCATTGTCGGGCCTGTAAATAAATGTTTTATAAATCGTATCCGATTTCCCTACGATGACAACCGTCGATTTTCCAAAGCAGGAGAAAAAGGGATAAAAATATCAGTTTCCAGGTGTAATCTGTGATTTTTTAAGGGTTATATTTTGCACTTAAAGAAATTTATTAATTGAGTACTCAATTCATATATGTATGTTATTCCTAAGATATATTGAAGGAAAAAAGAATGTAGAAAAGAATGTTTATAGCCTTTCTTACAATTAAACAAGTCCAACTTGATATTAAAAATTTGTAAACTCATATAAATGAGCTTAAAATCCATAGTTTCTTTAAATTCTAATATATTTAAGAAGAGGTATTTGTGTGCCAAAAATGATGCCATAAAATAAACACTTTGACCCCCTAAATATCTCATATGAATATGTTTTCCAAGAAACTTATTCTCTTTACTCAATATTGTTAAATAAAGTACACATTCCACTCACGATTCCTAGATATTTACTACCTTTCTCTCTGTGCCTTGTTGGCGAGCATACACTGGCAGATAATCCTGGCTCCGGAGCGTTGCCTTGGCAACGAAATCGAGCTAAAAATCACTTTTGCCAATTCCGCTCGAACAGAACAACAAAGTTCATTTGGCTTTGACTTAGCAGAGAGAAATTCAATATTAAAATCGGATATAAATTGTAAGCAGAGCAGCAAACATCCTTCTCATCCTGGAAATAACAAGTGGTTGACAAGGCCCACTCACACAGGCACACGCACACCCTGGCCCCCACTGAGGCCCCAAAATGTGTATGGCAACATGTGCATTTGTTTAAGTATGTGTAAGCCTGTTTATTCAAATGTATTGCATTTATTTCCGCTTGTGCTCGTTCCCTGTTTCTGTTTTGTTGGCAATTTTCGAAATGCTTTTAAAATATTCATGGGTATCAAATGTTTGAAGCAAAAACAGGCATCTAGTATACATGCGAAAGGGGATTAAACTGTCGAATTGTGCACAGCACACACGTGCTCTGGGCTACCCCCTTTAGTATTTATATGATAAATTTGTATGTGCCCATACGGGCAATTAATCACCGCATTCATGGGGCCGCTCTCTAGGATTTTGATTGATCGAGTGTCCCGTAATTAGCGCGTACAGAACATAGTACTGACACGCGCTGACCTCCTGACACTCGCCCCTCGTAATTGCGTAATGAAAATTAATAGATTTATGACCCGGCCAGGCCTCAAAGAGCAGCAGCTCTTTTAAAACACATCCACGAGTATCTGCATCTGAGAGATGCTTTATGACTGGCCGCCGGAGGAGGAATCCTTATATGGCCCCGAAAAGTGTATGACAAATGCGTGCCATGAAGGATGCCATCGCATCGGGATCGCACTTGGGTCGTAAAAACGGCGACGCCTCCATTGTTAATCTCCACTCACACGGCATCGCTTCTGTTTGGCTTTTGTTTTATTGTCGCACTTATTTTTATTTGCACATCGAGCCGATGGCGAGGGCGATGATGCCATGCAGCTCTCAGCTTGATTAAATTATAAAAATTGTATTATGATGGAAGTCAGCGTCGCCCGGAGAGCTATTTTGATTTCAGACAACGAGCGGGCTTTGTTTCCCTTACAAGGCTTTAATGGAAGGAAAAAATGTGCACCAGTTTATTTATTAAATTGTGGTCCTTCGAGCCGGATGTATATGTTTAACATACACACTTAATCCTTCTACTGATTAAAATTGAAACGTAATCGGGAATTCCCAATGTTTTTCTGCCGACAAATTGTTGAAATACTTTTTCCACAAAATGCCTTGCCGTCTCCCAAGCCTCCCAAGAGATGGAAAGTCACACACTTGGCAAGGATTCAAGCGCCGTATCCGTCCATCTATCTATCCAGCCATCGAGTGTGGAAACCCCAAGGAGGAGCAGAGAACTTGGCCCGGAATTTGGGTCAGACTGCAGCTGGTGCATCTTCTTGGCCTTCGCACGCACAGTAGTCGTAGCTGAGCTGAAATTTAATTTAAAACTTTCCGCTCGGCCCGAAAAATATATAAATGTGCCCTGTCCGGGCCATGTGTTGCTCGCCTCTACTTGGTATCAAAAATACTTTTGCTTGCAACTTGCATAATAACTCACTGGGAAATCCGGAGCAAACAATAATGAATGACTGTAGCAGAAATTAAAATGTCTCTGGTGGATGGAGGAGGACCAGCAGCTGTCTTGGCCATGGCTTTGTGTTGCCCTGCCGACTGCAATTGATTAAAATTCCCTGCAATGAACTGGCAAACACAAAGACGCTGAGGATAATCCTAGCTGAGTTCCAGCAGAATCTTTGCAGTTTTTCCAGCCAGCCCCCCCGCGGCTGTGCAACTTCTCTTTGTCGGCTGCCACTGCTGCTGCTTCTGTTTCCTGCCAAAGGTGTTTTTCTAGGGGCCAAGCCGGCATTCGTCTCAGGAACCGCATTCCAATCTGCCGGAGTGCTTCCTCCTTGGCGCTCGCACTTTGTAATTACTTCATTTAATTAATTTAAAGTTAGATCAAAGTCGGCATCAAAGGAACCCCAAAACCGCTGTTTGAAAGCCATCGGACAGCGACTAGTGCTAAACGCTTTAAGAGCCTAATAAACTCGCTGATTGGCTTAATAAACTAAGAAGCGGCGCCGCCCACGCCGCGTTATTGTGAGGCGCTGGCCAACCGGAACCGGAAATTGTCCCCAGCGATAGGAAGTGCTCTTCTCGTTATTTTTACTTTATTTATTTTTTTCCTTTCCGCTGCAAGCTAAGCCGCTGTCGTCCAGAAATTGGATTTATCTGCTTCGTTAGTAAATTGGTTGTGATAGGCGCGACATCACGAACTCTCCCGGCTCTGTGGGCCGGGCTCTGACCCAACTTGGCCAGCTCTGGGCCACTTGCCAACGCAAGTTGCAATGGCCATGGATGACACTCGGCACAGTGGCTGGAATTAGCTAGTTTTCAGTGATTTTTGGGAGAGAAATTCTTGGAAAATAAATCAAATTAAATGGTTTATTTGTGCAACTGTATTTAAAATGATATATTTTGTTTACGCTTTAGTTTTTGACCAGACAAATATATATACTTCATTTTATTAATATACTGCCATTTCACCCATAAAACTGTCTGTTATTCAAGCCAAATGGTTCAATAATAATAATTCTTTAATGATTAGTCAGAAAAGGAAGACGTTATATATATATAGGAAGACCATACATTGTTTTCCTTTTTCTGCGGACTGCCCCCTAAATCTCTTCAGAACCTTAGGAAAAAAGCAAAACTTTAAGTGGACCAAAAGTTCCCTCTTGTTTTTTATATATTTCTCCCGTCACCCATTGTCCTGTGACGCAGCTTGAAGTCGGTCAACATTCAGGGTTCCTTTTTTTGGCCAAAGCTGTGGCGAAATGATTTTTATGCGAATTTTATTACTGTTAGCCGCTGCTGGATTCTTAAAGCTGCCACGGCTGCTTGGGGAAGTTTATTCATTATTGACTTTCCGCCTCGTTGTCCGCGTCGCCGAAATAAATGCTTAAATAAGCCAGCGGCATTTCAATTTCGGCAAAGTTTAAGATGGCCAAACGGCCTGCCCACCCTTTGGGGGCTGTATATATGTATGTATAGTATGTAGGACTTCAAGGAGCCCCGGGGCGATCCGAGGTCCGTGTTTCTGTCACATTTTTTATTACAATTTCCATTTGGTGTTTATAATTTGTGTAGCAAATTGAGCGACAGAAATGGTGACATTCATGCGCGCAACGCAACTAATTTTCGGAGTCGTCGAGAGTCCAGATGGGGAATCGCTCATTTGGCGCTGGGACCGCGATAATGATGATGATGATGAACTGCCCGCAGGCAGCTGATTTATGGGGCCATCGCCCAGCTGCAGATGGTGGGTAAAACACTTAGAGAAAAATAGGGGAGATTTTGAGGATTTTATCTCTAAGTAAAGGAAGCCCTCTGAGATAATTGTTCGAACAGATATTGACTTACAATTAATCAGTTAATAAAATTTGTTTTGAGTAAATTTTATTTTATTTTTATTTACCAATTTAAGTGTTCTATATTGCTCGCTCAGTGCGCTAGTAGTTGGGGTAGTGAGCTGGCAAAAACCAAAACCAAAACAAGCCATGTGGAGGGCTACCATTCGGCTGCATGGATTAATGAGCCACAGCGGCGACCACATTGGGATTTTCGAAGCCTGGAACTGGGACTGAGGACTGGGGACTGGGGGACTCTGTGGATTATGTTGACTTTCTGCAGACAATGCTGCCTGCCTGCAGGAAGCGGAGGCCAAAGGACCAGGCCAGAACCAAAGGACCGGGCCCAGCAAGCATCATCACAGGATGTGCGCCCCTCCGGTCTGTGTGAGCTTTGGTCTGGACTGGTGGCAAAAATTAAATTATGACAGCAAATGAACAGCCGCAGGTGGGGCGGCCGAAGCCGGGGCCGGCGAGCTGGCCCCGGAAATGCTGAGCCGCTGGCACCGAGGCTAATAATGAAATACATGAATTTTTTAGACAATAATCGCCGGAGCTTAGCCGGGATTATAATGGGCGCAGCATGATGGCACAGGGAATAACAATGGAGGTCCTGTAGTCTCCCGCTCGGATTCCGTGCCTCTTTATTCTGCTCTTAAAGTCGGAGGAAAAATAGTGACAGGCGCTGATTGAAATAAAGCCCCACAACTATGTGTTATTTTTCCCATACACTGGCTTCTTTTTTAATCATCGATATTTACCGATGTAATTTTTGATTGTCTAATCAATTATTGTTGTTTACACTACAAAACATTGCGAATTGCTGCCTAAATAAAGATAAAATGCAATTAAATTGCTTAATGACCCACATTGATCGAGTTATTTGTGTTTTTCCGAGCGACAACTTTGTCCCCGAAAACTTTGTGCTGAAGATTTACGACCTGCATAAATTTCATAATTTCCCAATGGGTTAATTGTGTGTCTTTGTTGTGTTTGCCCAGGACAATTGTAATGAAAATTTAATTTCCGCTTTGTCCCGAAATGTCCGCAAATGGAGGAGAGTATTTTTCGGGCCATCAGCTTAGGCTGATGAAATCTCGCTCTCATTCAGATTGCAATTTACTCGTTTATATTAATGTGCATGATGCGATTATAAATTTATAAACAATGTGCTGCTGCTGCTGCTGCTGCTGCTGCTGCTGCTGCTGCTGTCGTTGATAACGATGACATTCTTTGGCCGGGCCAAAATAAACCCTTTTTGCAAGCCGAGAACATTGTGTTTCGGCCACCACCACTACTGGCTCCTGAAATTTAATTAAACTTGTAACAGCATTATTTCGATATGCAGACCATGCCACGACGACGACCAGGACAAGGACACTGTCGAGAAACAGCAACAATAAGGGCTCGCTCTGGTAGAAAATTCTGTGTAAAAAGCGTAAAATATTATTTGCAATTTCCCAAAAACTACAACTAAAACAAAGGCAGCAGCTCACAGCAATTTGATTTTTGCGTCTGATTTTTATGGCAGTAGAGGATTTTTTAATTTGCACATAGCCGGAATAGTTTTCGGTTGGTTTTTACTGCATTATTATTTGCCAATATATTTCGCATTCACAGAAAGTGTTTTGTTGCTACTTTTTTACGTTTATTTACGGCTCATACACTTTATGCAGATATATGCATAGTTGGCTGAATATTCAGACTCTGGCGTTTTGATTTTTAATTGAATTTCCTGGCCACGGCTGCCTGGTTTCATCAATGACGATGCAAACAAGCCGAAACCTAGTCCACTCGGCGTATACGCAATTTGTGATAACTCATATCGGATTTCAAGTACGACGATCGCTTGATTGGGTTCCCTTTTTGGATTTCTGAACCGAAAACTGTTTTCGCAGGACCTGCTCGAACCTGCTAATTAATATGCATGTGTCGTTTTTCTATTGCCGCAGCTTCCACAATTCCTCTATTATTTTCCCGCAGAGAAGCCCCGCTGACAATTTTCCATTAATTGAAAATGCCAATGGCCGGCAGCCGTCAAATTGCCAGGCAGATTGAGGGGTCCCTTGGCCCGGGAAATCCGCGGGGTCCCTCTGTCCCTGTCACTGCCCCTGTGCATTGTAGTTTTTGCGGGCCCTCTGTCGTCCGCATAAATTATGAAAAGGCCCCAAAATTTGGCATATTTCGATGACATGTCCGTACTGTATTTTCTATTTGGCCTTTTCCAATTTCTATTTCTGATTTCCAGTTTCCCCTATTTTCTTTATTTTGGAAAAAGTCAAATATTCCGCATTATTTACCATGTACTCGTGTGGCTTGCTGTGGCGGCAAACCAAACAACTGTCAAAGCAGTTCGTGTTTGCCCTTTTAGTTTGTCAATGAGAATGGATTTGCCAATTCCCGTGTGTGTCCAAGTTATTTTTAACCCACATAGAGAGAGCGGGAGTAAAAGCCAAGGTACATATTATCAATATGTTGCAATTTAATTACTCAGAAATTGTGGACACCACTTTAGACTAAACTTAAAATGAAGAGTAAGCTGGGGAATAGAATAAAGGATTTGGGGACGTATTCCACAGAAAATGGTACCATTTATTTCAGAATTTTATTTTATTTAAAATGTATTTCACTTGCGTATTTTATTTATAAAAAGTAACACGTTTTCTGCTGGCTTTCCTTGCATAATTACAAACTAATTAAAATGTATATGAAATATTATGCAGGCGTGAAAATATATGCAGTATCCCATACTTATTTTTCCTGCATAAACGTGTATCAGGTGAAAATTCGTTGCATTTTTTGATTGAACGTGTTTTTTGACCCAACCACGCTCCTGTATATTTTATAATGATTAAAATTTGTTGTCATAAGGGCCCGCGAAGCCCAAAAATAAAATATATATCGGATCTCTTTTTTTTATTTTTCATTTTATTGAATATTTTACAAGCGTAAGGCAGAGTCGGTAGATCGTTCGGTGGTTTTGATGATTTATTTGCCACTTTTTGTGGGGAAAAGTCGGGGTTTAAGCCGGTTCTGCTTTAAAAGTTATTAAAACTGTTGAGGAAACTTACTTTTATCCCCATTCGCCACTCAATGCAATTCTTAAACAATTTCTCTGTGCTATTTTCTAGCATTTCCGTTTGCAAAGGCAAGAGGATGGCAAAAACCAATTTAGAAAATTGTTTTTAGCCTCTGTTCCAGCTCCTCCACTGCCTTTTCATTTGCCTTTGCTTTTGCCTTGGCCCGGGGGCAAGTGAGAATTTCCTAGAGGGCCCTGAAATGAATCTAATAAAGAAATTACTCCAGACAGGATAGCCGCCGCCAAGGACGCGTTGCCTACGCTGAATAAAATCTCAACGATGTCGCCAACTGCTGGGGGAGGCCGTAATGAGCTGAATATAAAGTGCGTGGTGCCGCACGGATCGGGGGAGTCCTAAATCGCTGTTTGCTCTTAGCCATAACATGAATAATTTAAAAAACAAAAGGCGAAACGATTTGCGACACACGACGCCTCCAATACACTTTGCCAATGTGATTGCGGATGTGTGAAAAGGATCCTTTGTATCCCGCTGCACACAATGGCCCAGTCGCTATTCAAGCATTCAATTCACCAATTTGCGCTTAATGTTTGACTATTCCTAAATGGCCAGAAAGACAATGTGTGCGAGCATTTCCCCAGAGGCCCCAGGGGAAACAGGTAACTGAAGCGCACACGTGGCCCCCTCGTTGGCCCAATAAATAAGTCCTGATGGCTAAAATTGCCGATTCAACTTATTCGCATTCGTATTCGTATGCTCGCAGTACGGCGAAACAGTTGTCTGACTTATTCATGGGGGCTTCTGCCGCCACCATTGTTTTTATTGGTTACCCATTAACTTTATGTTGTATCCGAGGCGACAGCAATTCACAATATCCTGGGGGGAAGGGGGAAGTGGTGTTACTTTCAGGGTGCTTAAAGGAAGGACATTAAAGCGGATGCTTTTTACAGGAAATTCTTAAAGAAAGTCTGAGTAAATGTAAGAGGTAAAAGGGGAATTTCTTTGTTAATATTAAGGATAAAGACTGATAATTCTGAAATGATATTCTCAAATATTCCAAGCTAAAAAATATTGTTAGCATTCAAATATTATCTCTCAAGTCTTGCTCAGACATTAGCTCCTAGTTACTTAAAACTTTTTGAAATATCCTCGAATTGATGTGCCACATCTCCCCCTCACGAGATACGCTTCAAATGAAAGCAGTTCCCTTTGTTCTTCGCTGTGGCATCATTTAGGCCAACAGTTAGCTGCACCCAACCAGCAGCTGCAGTTACACGGCCACTTAAGCCAGTTCTGTGCGCAAAGCGTGTTAGATGGCTCAAAGTAGACCAAGTACACTCTGTTTTGTCCGAAGCAGCATCCATCCCCAAACCCCTTCTTTTGTTTGTGTCGCTGGAACTTTAATTGCGAAAACATTTTCAAAAGTTTTTCATAAATTTCTCGCACTTAACCGAAAGTACATAACGCAAACAAAAGTGAAGTAAAAGTGTGTGCTACTTATACAGCTTATAATACTCAGTCGTAGTGCGAGTGAAGTGCCTGTTGAGAGTGAAGGGTATATGCGTTTTGGGTAAGTAATGAAGGTAACAGGTAGAAATAACCTTTATGGGGGTATCAAGTTAATAGATTGTTGATTCAAATTAATTGGATTCAAGGTCTAATAAGAACGCAATAATTTAAGCTCGGAGTTTCTCACTTAAGAAATATTTTGCTGCATTCAATCTTGTATTTTAATACCAAGTTACAACTTATTAGCAACTTATTATATTTATACAGGATTTATACTTATTATTATTATACAGGAACCCCTCAAAATCAGGCAACAAAAGTTAGTTAAGACCATGTCCTCAAAAAGTGTCCTATAATCCTAGCAGACCCGGGTACTCTATGGTCGCAACGCGTTGTCCTGCCGCTTTTTTTCTTCCCCTTTTTCGTGTGTGAGTGCAGTTGCAGTTGCAGCATCAAACTTCGTTGCAATGGCGGCTGCAATGCACATCAATAAAACGAAAATTGCTGCAGAATGGCGCACAATTGTCCTGGGAGCTGAAAGGCGTCGGAATCTCTGTGTGTGTGTTTGT
The DNA here is from genome assembly GCA_018904565.1 of Drosophila tsacasi. Lineage (NCBI taxonomy): Eukaryota > Metazoa > Arthropoda > Insecta > Diptera > Drosophilidae > Drosophila > Drosophila tsacasi. Next base: position 26,721 of record JAEIHY010009803.1, read on the forward strand.
GTGTGGTTGTGGGTGGGCGTGGCAGGTTGCAATTTTTGTTGTTGCTGCCATGCTGCTGTTGCTGCTGCAGTGAAAACAATCGAAATTATAGCAAACAAGCGCGTAAACTTTTCGCTTTCATGGTCGGATATATCTATATATGTATGTATATATGTGTCAGTGATGTGCGTGTGTATTGTGTGTGGTGTGTGTGTGCGTCTGGGTGTTTGTGTGTCGGCATTGCAGTTTTATTGCTCTGAAGGCAGACATTAAAATGCCTGACAAGAAGCGCCGTGCCCCCAACTGGCAACCTAATGCCACGCAGACACACTCTCGCTCCTATCTGTAATCACAATTGTTTGCCTGTGTATATGTGAAAGTGATGCGAAATTGAAATTTTCAGTTTCTAGGAACTTTTTGGGTATTTTCATGGAACAAAAATTTAAGTTTTTTAATTGAAATAAAAAAAAGAGACGTATATATAAATGTTTAAATAATTTAAAAAGTGGCTAACAGTATGTTATGATTATTTCCCTGAAATGTTTTCGCTTGCCATTATGTTTTTATTGCTGTTAATCATATACAAATAATTATTAAATATATGTTTATATACTGAGATGTGCCTTAGATATTACATTTAAATTCAATTAAAATTGCACACAAAAATATACTACATTTCAATTTTTAAATTATTTTATTGCATAATTTTGGATGCTGTTTATAGGGAAATTCAATCCGTATAGTTGCTCTAATTTCAAATTTTTTGGCAGATATTAAAATGCAAATAATCTGCCGCTAACCCCGTGTGCTCCATAAAGAGAATGTTTGCAAAAGCCCAGTATAATCCCGAAATGATTTCGATTTTGTCCGCAATAAAACCAAAAGAGGCAGCACTAGTTTATGCGGTGGCTTTTTATGTGTAAGCATCGGAGAGAAACGCTTTTTTTGTGTCAGTTTTAACCTTTTTTTTATTGCCGCTCTTGATGACGAGCAAACTGCGCTCATTTGCGTGCACATTTTCGGGGCACAAAAAATGTGTGTCGACAAAAGTTTTTTGGTTTTTCGCAACCAGTGTTGTGTCCGCTTTCACTTCCCAGCATTTCCCAGCTGCCGCTGTTATTGCCGCCGCCGAGTGTCCTCTGACCGAATCTAATGGTTCTGGAGGGACGGACCCAAAACCTGCCTGCAATTAGAGAGACTCCGGCTCCAGCTCCGGCTCCGGCTCCGGAGAAAGTTTCGAGAGTACGGCCACTTTTAGTGTGTGTGCACAACCCTTTTTGGCAGTTATGACAGCACGGAAACGGGGTGGCGGGGAACTAGTTATGCTGCCATAATTAAATGTAAATTATCGCCATATGTACAAAACTGTTGCCATGTTTACTTATTTATTTGTCAGTTAATTAGTTCGGAATGTGTGCTACTTCCCGTTCCCGTTCTCATTCTCGTTTCCCTCGAAAAATCTAGTGACTTTTCCCTGTTCTGGCGGCATTACAAACCACGTACAAGAAATGTAATTATTTTCATTACATCCACAAACAAACAACAACAAAAATGTACACCCAAGCAAAAGACAACAAATGCCAAAAAAAAAAAAAAAAATACAAAAACATGGCGTTGGCATTTCCAATACAATGTGCGCTTGTGCTTGCCGGCTTTTGTTTATTTTTGACATTGACGTCCCTCATTAATGTTAACGTCGTGGACTGGCATAAAAAGGCGACCTTCTGTAATTATAATTAATACGAAGGGAACATGAGCTCCAACACACACACATAGCCCCCCGTGTCAATGAGCTGCTTTGACCCGAAACCAATACAAGAAAGAGCCAAGGGGCAGGGATACACTGATAGAACAATTTAGAAGCTTAAATTAAATTTCATTTTAAACTCAAATATACATAGGTAAAAGCGGTGACAAGTCGTTGGAGGATTGGAATTATTGGTCAAGGTTCATAAAAGTAGAATCTTAATTGTTCAAATTTAAGCGCGTGGCAAAACCAACGTCAAGTTTTTAATCTTAAATGAACATTCAATTTACGCTGTTTTAGGCTTCTGGCTCATACTTTTAGACACATTTTTAAGGGATTTTTAATATACAGCAATTAAAATAGAAATAAATATAAACTTAATAAAGATGTATTGTTTATTAAAATTAAAACTGAGCTAAGCAAGAATTTCTTGCTTAGATCAACTGTATTTTAACATATTCCCTCAAATAAAATAATATTTCCCAGTGCATGTTAAGTAATTCTGGCCAGAGCTTACAAATTGCGTCTTTCGTGGCATTAAAAATTCCATTAGCTGCAAACTGCCCGCGTTAATTAGTGGCGCAAACAACTGATAGAAATTTTGATTTCATCTTGTTAAGAGAGCGGAAAGGGGCAGCTCCCGCTGGACGGAATGATGTTCCTGGAAAAGAAGGGGTGGGTTGCGCCTCAGCAGGACTTACCGAAGATGCGTCCTGCCCGGGTAATTGGAAAGGTGACCGAAATCAGGAGCAGCACAAAGCTAGGAATGATGAGCCCTCGATGATTTCCGTATTCCGGGGATATGCGCAGCGTCATTTTGTTGATGATGCAATTGCAATTTGTATTTTGGTTGAGTTGTTTTTTCTCCTTCTCTCTCTCTCTCTCTCTCTATTCTTGTTAAACTAAAACAATTTTTTCCGGTGGTTTGTGTTACGTTTTTTGGAGTTGAATGCTGTTTTTATTCGGCGATTTTAGCTTTCTTTCTGGCAGCCTTGGGCTTAGAAATCAATTTACATATACATATATATTCTTTTTGTTTATTTCCAGTGCCCATTAAACTATGTTTGAGTTAGGAGTTGTTGCTTCCTTTAGTTATTTTTTAGTTTAGGTTTTTGGTGTTTGCACTGATTTTGGCTTTAGGTGATCATTTTGAACGGGGCTGCAAAAACGAGGGAAAAAATTCAAATTACATTTTTGTGTGTAAATAGGATCATTTTTGATTTGGTTTCGGAATGATTTTAGCTTTCCAGCAGATTGTGTAGACTTTCTGGGTTGGGTATTTAATATTTGGGAGCTGTTTTTGGGGGGAAATTTAAGTCAAGGCCTGTAAAATAATATTTTACTAGGTGACTTTTTTATCTTATATTATAAATCCCCAATTTCGTTAGTAATATTTGTAAAAAAAAGCAGTTTTATTTTAACATTGTATATTAAATAAATTCAATTTAATTCTGATTTTTATTCAATTTACCAGCCCGAAATTTCCCTCTTCACCCATTTTAACATCTCTTCCCGTTCGGTGCCTCTCTAAATAATTTAATTGTATTAAAGTAACTAATTTTAAGCCACTTTTCCCATTTTAAATACAGCTACAATGCAGCTGGGGTGAATTTAATATTTCCCCCTGACTGTTTGGCAAGCTTTTTCAATTTCTACATGCAGGGACCGGGTTTTTTTACAGGCTCCTAAAATTCCGCTGCCACTATCCCTTTCGTTTTTAGTTTTTGCGGCTGCAAAATTAACTAAAGATGTCAGTCCTCGCAGCGGGGTGGCATAAACTACCCGTATGGGCCAGAGAGTGTGTGTGTGGCCAAAGTTTATATGCTGAAAATGAATTTGGCATTTTTACAACAGAGCACTGTGAACGGCGAACAGCGGCGCTCTCGGAAGTCTGACAGCATAAAATGGAGTGAAATCTCTGCTGGTGGTGTGCAGTCAACTAATGTGGCCAAAAGGGGTGCAAGGGGAACTGGGGGTGTTGCAAGCTGTAAAAGCGGGCTTATAGTAAAAGTGAAATGCGCCCGTGGCGGGCTGCACATTTAATGCGGCAAACACAGTTACAACATGTGGCAGCAAATGGCGATTGCTTGGCTGTACTTGGCCCCAAAAACAACTTGGCTTTTGACTATAAAAACGAGCGAGAGGTTGCCTTAAAGCTGCCACGCCCCCTGGCTCCTTTCGCACCGAGAGGTTTGGCGACTTTGGCAGGAGCTGGAGCAGCACGAGCAGCAGGAGCAGCAGCAAAAACACACCAACAAGGACTGACAACAACGGAACCCGCCGCACATTGCACATGACGTAAATGTTGTGGTTGCTTTTAAAAACTTTGTTTTAATGTGTTTGCTGCAGGCTGCACTGCACTGCAAAGTTTTTTTTCTCTTTTTTCTGTTAACCTCCTTCCCGAGGGATCCTCCTCCATGTGTTGACGTTAAAATTTAAAGTTCAAATTTGTAACTTCCACGAAGGAAAGTTGGAATGAAAACACAGAGCAAATCGTTTTTCAAAGTTTTGGCAGTTGTCTCAACACGAGAAATGTCTGCAAATCGGAATATGAGATTTTAAATAATTTAAAATTAATTTAAAGTACCTGAAAGTAGGCAAATATATGTTTTTAATGTGCAAAATAGCATAGCATACATTTTGGCTTTATTAGAAGTGGTTTCAAGTGGAATACAGATATTTCGACCATTTACAAAAGGTGTCTAGAACTAGCCAGCGAAATATTTTTATATCACAAAAATCATTGTGCCTTTTTATACCATGTACCGTAGGTACAAAGGTATATTAATTTTGTGCAAATGTATGT
>JAEIHY010009806.1:0-16816 GCA_018904565.1 Drosophila tsacasi
TACATACATTTGCACAAAATTAATATACCTTTGTACCTACGGTACATGGTATAAAAAACGCTTGACAAACAAAAACTAGCTGGCCCCTTTTTTTTTTGGTAACTCAAATACAACCCTTAACTTTTTTCATCGCTTCCTTTAAATATAAAATTACACTATCAACATTAAGTTTAATACCCGCAAGTGCGGATGAATATTGGTAGCAGTGAAAATCGGAGTGAGGGTTTTTGTATGGGGCAGGGTGCGACGGCGTCAGCGACAAATTCAGCAAGTTTCTGGTAGCCGTTTTAAGTACCAAGACCACACAGCCGAAAGTGGCTTGCAGGGCTGTCACTGTAGTGAGGGAGTTGAAAAAAATGTGCCACCCTCGGCCGAGGCAGGCGCAGAAAAAATTCTATAGCTATTAAAAAATGTAAAAGCGAAAACAACGAAAATCGCGCGTGTAAAGCAAGAGTAGAGAATTTGAATAGCGCCCACGCCGACGCCGTCGTTAACTGCGCAGCCTGCGTCGGGGGATAATGTGGAAAATTGTGTTTTTCTCCTTGTGGGCGCACCTCCCTTCGCGAGGTTTTTTCTGCCATCGTGCTAGCTCATTTGCAAAGGGTGAATAAACTTAAGAGAAATGAGAAGCAGGAAACACGAACGAAGCTAAGAAGCACGTCGAGGCAAGCTCAAGCAAATAAATCGCTAGGGAAGTAAATGCCAGGTTTTTTTTTATTTAGACCTGATATCACCAGTCTGACTTTCCCTTAAAAGTGTATCTGATTACAAGTATTATTTCGAAATGTAAAGTTGTTATTAAACACTTTTTAATGCCGGAGAGTTTGATTCGTCGATAAATTATTTCTAAGCAAATACAACAAGACGCTCTCGCATGCCTGTTCAATTTCCTCAACCAACATGCTTTTAATTTTAAGAGCGCACGTCGAAGACATTTTCAGGACCCCTTCCACACCCTGGCACGACAGCTCCCCACCGTTAAGACGGCAACGAATCCCTTTCACTTGGTGCTGTCTCATTTGGCAATCTCGCTCCGAGCAAAGGGGTTGGAGTTCGTTACCACCGATGTTGATCGATATTTTAATTTTATTTTTTTCGCAATTTTCCATTTCTTGTTCTTTTCTACTGAATGCGTTTCCTTAGCTTTGGCTTTTGGCTTGGTTTTTTCTTTTTTTATCTCATTTGCTGCTTTGATTTTCCTGCCAAGGATGTTGATGATGAAGCTAGATTTTCAAGTGTTGGCATGTGTGTGTTGCAAATAGATGTGGGTTGCCTTTTGTTCATTTGCATTCGACTCGTTTTCATTACGAGCCCTTGGATTTTCTCCATATCCATACATATCTACCTCCCCATTCGAGTCTGTCTGTGCACACGTTTCCCCATGGCATTTTCTATGAGGAGCGTTGTTATTAAGTTTGCATTTCGAGCATCAAGACGCGAGTCGGCGCTTCCTGTATATCTATAAGCCACTCTTGGCAACTCTTTTGATGTACATTTGTACATACATATACGTATATATAATGTTTGCATAAGGGTTCAGATAATTACGGCTAGGAGTCTAATTGATTTACTGATTACTACATACATACGTATGTACATATGCTCACGTATTTCTAATTATTAAAAATATTTATCTAATATTAGCTGTGATCATTACCGGGCTATAAACACGATTTAAAACATTACGAGCAGCGCAAATATTCAACGGACACTGAAAAGCTTTTAGATTTAGCATTCTGAGAAACTACCAAAACAATTACGCCAATTATTGCGGATATAAAAACTTAAAAGGTAGTTCATAAAAGCACAAGCACCTAAAATTGGGGAAATAAAACAAAAATGTTTTTGTTTCGCCGAAAATCCGTCTTTTAAGAGGGCAGGAGAGAAAGCATAGGTATGTTGACATCTTTCGTGGGCTCCTGAAACCATAGCGAATAAAAATGTCATAAAATTTGAAAAGCAGCCGACAGACAAGCTCAGCAGGGGTGACGGTGACAGAAGGACGATGAGCCAACATATGCCTAGCAAGGAATTGCAATTTTCCTGCCTTGGGGTGTTCTCCGGACTGTTTCTGATACTGTCGTTTCTTCTAATGCAATTAGATGAGTGCCAGGGAGTCAGCGAGGACTTCAACTTCAACGACATTTCAGTCCACGGAGCCAAATTTTGTTAATGTCTTTCCCTGGTACAGGAAAACGCATATGAATATTTTATAATTCATAATATGAGACATCGTCCTGCGATACGCGAGGTAGGAGGGAGTTTGCTGTATCAAAAGCAATAGCTCTATTAACAAATTGTTTTTCAATTCGGCTTATACAATAAAGAATGAAATAAGTTACATTAAAATTTGATTGTCTTTGAAGAAGAAAAATTGACCCCCAAATATGTGAATGTATATGAATATGCAATAAAATATAATTTTAAAAAATGTTTAAGACTGAACTTTGTGAACTTTGTTTTCGATTTTATTAGCTTAAAAACAAAAATAGAAACCTGGCAAACTCTTTGGCACCATATATTTAAAAGAGTTTTCGATCAATACTTTAATTCATTTTTTATATTTTAAGAATAAACCCCAAAACCATTGAATTTTAAACAACATACATAAATTTATAAGAAAAAACTTCTAAACATGAAAGTTATCGCTTTTTGAGAAATACTTTGGACTTATACTGGAATCGGCCGAAAGCCCAACTCATCGCCGTCTTATTTGTCTTTGCAACACGCGCATAAATAAATCTCATTTGCGAAGACAGGAGCTGCGCGGGCAGTTGGAGCACGGTGGGGAGAGGGGGATGCGCTAAAGTTTGACCAATGGAAATTTGTTGATTTTGCTGCCGTTGAGGTTCCTTTGCAGACTGAAGATAAATGGCATTGGAATTAATTAAGTTGTTAATTTCCCATTAAGCACTATAGGCTGTGCACGTAAGGGGCAGATACAATGCAAACATGTGGGAGAGCAGGAAGGGCGGAGTGTGAGACCTCCTGACAGCACTTGACAAAATTATGTGCCCAGTGGCAACATTTAACCTTTCAGCGTGGTGGAAAGGAAACAAGAAAACACAAACAACTGCTCTAGGCAATACGGCAGCGCTCCCCCAGCATTACCTTAGACCCCGACGACTGTGGCAGGAACTCCAGCTCCCTTTCCGAGCCAACAGTCACATATGCGTATGTGTTGGCCGCGGAAGCAGCACGCGTCAACATTTAGTGCTGGTTTACCCGCCTTGCTTTTGTGTCCACGTCCACATGTGTGCCATATTTGCATAAGGAATCTCGCACCAAAAGCATTACAAATCGTTACCCTTCTCCTACCGCCGCCACGCAAGCACATACGCTTCACCCTCAACACTGTGAAAGGATTCGCATGACCTCACACCGGCACATTCGAGATTTGCAGTCCCCCTCGATTTCCTTTCTCCCTGACTCGCCTCTCATCGCTAATAGAGCGTAATAAATGTCATGTTTTCCAGGATCAGGCCGAGCTACTCCTTTCACCGCTTTCAATTGCCATTGTTGTTGCTTCTGAAAAGGGTCACACTCGTATGGGGAACCCCTTGTTCTTATCAATTTGCTCGGAGAAATGAGCTGTTTATTTGATGATATTCGAGGCACTTTTTTTAGTGATTTGCGATGAATGGTAGATAAGTGAAGTTAACCCATTTGACGGTGAGTTATATCGGATTATGGTTTACGAAATGGGAAACTCACTTCACAATAGAGGTAGAAGTAGTGAGAAAACGTAGAATGAAAATTAAGTCAAAAAAAGAAAGGAAGCTAACTTCTGGAATTTGGCAAACTGAAGCTAACACGTGGATCAGGGGTCAGAATTTGATAAATACTATTATTACAATTTTATTGTAAACCCCATTTAAAATTGTTAAACTATTTTTTTTTTTGTTTATTAAATTTGTGCAATACTTTATTTTTTATTAATTAATGGCATATCGAGGTTTATTTGACATTTGGTAATCATTTCCTTGTTGGCTTTGGCTAAATTATCATAGCTCAGCCAGTTTTTAGAAATCGGCAGTTGGATTATATCCCAGAATATATTTTTCGTTGAAAACTTATGAAGAGAGTTAGTTAGAAAGCAAGGGTATGAATATGCCTAATTTCAAGGCCTTGGCGTACTGCCGTAAATAATTTCCATCTCTTCAAACTGTATGCCAGGTTCCCCTTCTTTGTTGTCCAAAGCCGCCATTAAAAGCTTACAAATTGTAACTTATATCCACGAACAAAAATATGAGAAGCTATGCGGGGGCAGAAGAGGGTTTTGTAAGAGGGTGAGTGATGAGTGGTCTTGGGGCGGGCGAAAACCTTTTGTTTTTATAATTTTCCAATGCCCTTGCTGCCCTTGCGAAGCTCGAGCTCTTTCCCTTTCTGCCTTCCACTCATCCAGTCACCTCCTTCATTACAGCTCCCATCTCAGGCTGCTGCTGCTGTTCGTATCGCTACTTTTGGCCTACGTGCTCTTTGCTTAATTTTAAACACCCCCTCATTTGCATAAATGAATTATTTTCAACCCCAAAGAAGCATCAACAAAAAATTAAGATTGGTATACGGGGAAGGCAAGGAAATGAAAATGAGAAACAAAGTGAAAGGCGAGACAAGAAATTGCTGTGCATGCGCAAATTTTTCAAGTGCAAAGCGCTGTGATAGAGAAAGACTCGGGAAAAATGGGAAAGAATGGGGCTGAATGGCACTTAAAAGTAAGCTTAATGGGCAACTGGCCACGTCAAGAGTTCAGGCCATAAAAAGTCCAAAGGAAAAACAAAAAATTCCGATAAATTTTGGTTCTCTCCGAATTCGTTGGTGCCTGCCTGATAACCGTTAAACGCAAACAATTAAAAATGACAGTTAGGAGGAAGCAGGGTACACAAGGGACATAAAACTGCTTGAAGACCAGGTGTATGTGTGCCCCTACCCCTCTTGGCATGAAATGACACAATTTCAATTTCAGTTTCAATTTTTTTTACTAAAGAAGGAGCGTCATATTCTTTTTCGTTACGGAAAGGCAACACCGAAGTGCAACTGCTTTCCAAGGTATGTCGGGGACTTGGCCCTTGATTGACCTGCAGCTCACCCCCGCAAAGGATCGGTAGTTATTGGGCTGACAGTCCCTCTTCCTTCTGTCCCTTGGCAACTCTCCCGTTTTTTGCATTATTTGTTTGTTTAGCAGCCAAATGTCAAGCGGGCGTTGGTTTTAGTTTTCCCATCCGCTCCATTGTGATCCTTTGATCCACAGTTGCAATTCCTTTCGGGCCCGCTCAAGAGTTAAGGCCATTGTTAGGCGGAGGGTGCGTTGCAGACAATCCGATGGCTCTGACCCTATAATACCCTAAATGAGCGTAAAATATTAGGCAAGATTGGGTTTAGCAGCCTATTGGATGAGGACTTTAATGGGTACCTGACTGGACAACCTAGCCTCTAATCAATCATTTGGGTTTGTTTCCATTCAGACAATGAAAATCTATTCATTATTTGATCTCAATGGCCTTGTCCTTCTGCAAAAACTCAAAGGCAGATCTAATGAATTCTTAAAAGGCTTTACCAAAGAACTATATACCAGAATTGAGAGCACTTCTATTTATTTTCATGATTTATTTTCTAGAGCTTTTTTAACTGCCATCACAAAGCTACTTTTAAGAAAACATGCCGAATTAAAAAAAAACCCGTAGATTACCCGTAAATTATATGATTACCATCGTCTATTTAATTTTGCATAACCACCTTGATATTGTTTTGTCTGCTGTTGTACTGCATTTGGCAGCAGCCAAGCGTGTGTTGAAGGAACGGAATCGACACTCAGGCCAGCAATTATTTTAAAGATTAGGAAAGCAGGTGGTCCCCTACTTCTTGGCTTGCAGCCGCTGCAATTTGAGACCCATTTCAGTTTACAGTTGCATAGAGAAGGGACGGAACGTGCAGCAAACATAGATTCAATTACGATCCGACATCGATTGAGTGGAAGTGATTAATGCCAGAGAAAACGTAAAAATAATGCTAGCACTTCCCGATACATTTTACTATTCCCATTTATTTAAACCAACCGAGATCAACATATTATAACTTTTTATTTTCGCGTTTCACGAAAAATTCCTTTTGAAAAACAAACTCCCATCAAAGAGGCTCAGGAAACAACTCAAAAGACGAGACAAGTGGGCAAAGCAGAATGCAAACTTGTAAGTCCTTTTTCGACAGCTGCTTTGGCTACCAGGGAGTATTTATATGGGTGGCGGCCAGGACTCCACAAGAAAGTTCATTAAAATTATGCCCTTTTCTAATTTTGAATTGGTCGCCAGAAGGAAGGGGGGTATGAGGAGCACGAGGACCGCACGATAGGCACTTGTTTTGGCTTCCTCGTCTTTTGCTTTTGACAATAATCACTGAACTGTTAATTTGTTTCAAGCACAAATTTCGGTTGCCTCTCGTTTTCTGTTTTTCTTTCCAGTTGAAGAAACTTTGGCGCATGCAAATCAAAAGAAATCAAAGTTTTGGAATAAAAAAAAAAACCGAATAAAAATAAGCGGGAAAACCAAAACTTTTCCAAATTCTGGTATTGGCCTCACTTCTGATGGGTCGAAGGAGGCACTCCCTATTCACCCTTGTTTGAAGAAAAAGGGTTACACAAGCAGCCGCAACGTCATTGGTCGCTTGACGACTGCCCACTGGGCAAGGGTTGTGAGACTGAAGGGGTTAAAGTGTTAAAACAAACGAATTTCCACTGCGACCGGCCATTGGAACGAGCTGAGAAAGCACCCCTGCATTAATGTTGATTATTTTTTAGTGCTGCTGCCCCCGCTCTTTCTCTGCATTTCTCTTACGCCTGGCAATATATATGAGCTTCGCTTATGCTTAAAATGATGTTGGGACGAGAAACAACCCCATCAGAAGAGCAGACGTCGCGCCACGGTAAAATATGCAAATTTTTTCATTACAAAATGTACATCACTCACAGAGGGTATTACCGAATTTCTTCATACGGGAAAATGAAAAAGAAGTTGGTAGGTAATGTTGTGAACAGTTATTGCGGAAAGTATGAAGAGTATTTAGGCGTCGGCGAACATCAATTTGCTCTTTTGAGTTCGATAACATTGCTGCTGCTTCCTCCTCCCGTTCCCGGCAACGACGCAGGGTTGCCAGCTTGAGGTTGCAATAAGAACCCCCTTTCCAGACGCCTCATTTCACATCTTTGCCGTATAGAGCACCCCCATCACTTAATTTTTAACAAATGCTGTTGTGCGCCATCCTTGCTTCGTCTCGCTTTGTAAAAGAAAAGTTCGCGCTGTTTTCCAAGGGTTGCCTCGGGGGCAAATAATTTATGGCACCCGTGTGTACTGCCTCCTGGCTGTAACCAAGCTCCAAGTCTTTCCCCTTTGCCGCTGTTCCCGTACCCTCTGCTTTCCTGTCCCCGGCTAATCTGACATGAGCTTAATGAGAAAAATCTGCAATTTGCGTCTTTCGTGTGCGTGTCGCATTCTGTCCTCATTTTCGCTTGTGTGCGCTTTACAATAATTTTAACTTTGTAAGAGTTTGGGGCTGCTTCTTATAATACGGAAGATTTGGGTCTTCGGTGTAGTTTAAATGTTCTACATTTGGGTTCTAATCACCATAGTGAATCTAGCCTGTACTATGATTTAAATAAAGGAAACTAAAATGATATAATATAGAGTAAATAACCGCAGCGGCTTTGTTGGAAACACATTGCGCGGAGCAATTAAAATTTTCCATTTCATTCAACCGAAAACACAAAAAGTTTTACCTTTTTGAGATGTTTATTTTTCTTTTCCTCCTTTGATTTGTCTTTTTTTCAACTTTATCATGAGGATGGATGAGAACGGAGCAGGAACAGAAGCAGAAAATTTTCTCTACGTTTCATTTTACCCACAAGCATGCTAACCAATTAGGCCGTCCATTTACACTGAATTAAGTTTATCATAAACATGGCAACCCAGCCATGGTCTAAATATAAGCTGTCGAAAAGGAAGACAAATTAAAGCGCCTGTCACTTGCAATTATTTTGCCCACAGGCAGATATCCGCTTTAGCTACAGCTCCAAGTAGAAAAATTAACCAAACTGATCAACCGTTCCCTTGGCAGAGTTGTTCCATTGATTATTAATAGTCAGCAGCAGGTATTGAAAAGGCTAATTAATGGAGCATATTTTGTAATAATAAATTCATTCTACGATTTCAAGAACGTTAAAAGCGGGAAATTGGAAAATCGTAATTTATATACGCTGTCACAGGCGTAACATTCCTTTTTGGCAGCTGCAACTTATGCAAATCGATGGATTGAAAAGGGCTATGGAATAGAAATAGAGCAATTTGTTTGGGAGGGGTTGAATTTATATCATGTTGTAATCGAATTCAATCGAGAAATAAGTTGAGAATACTGAAGGCGACAACATGCGAATAAGTTTTGGTGAGAGAAACCTTTCTGATTTCCTTCCTTCCTTGAAACGTTCACAAACCTTTTTGAACACTAATCTGAATGCATTTGATTTCGTGACCCTCGACGCTCTTCTTCAAAATTTAAATGACACAAACAGGTCATAAAAGGTGACCCGAGGTTCACACTTTATGCTTAACCTTCTTATCCTGTGTGTTGATTTGTATGTATGCTTGATTCACATACAATAAGTAATCCAAAAACTTTTTAAGTGCGACGCTTACATGTTTCGCCCAGGTCCCCTATTATATAATACCTCCTCTGTTCAGTGGGGCTCGAGAAATCTTGTAATTTTCATTTATAATCTGGGGGTAAAATTTTCTCACTTTTACAATGTTTCTCTCTAACATCCTAAACAAGAAAGGAAACTAACTTCGACACGCCGAAGTTTTAATACCCTTGCAACTTACAATTGGATCATTATAAGTTAATCCAATTCGAACAAATGCAAAGAAAAACTAACACGAATTATACAAATCATTTATACATATAATAACATAACATAAAATTAAATTTTTTTTAATAAGTTTACAGCCATATGATAGACTTAGTAGTTCGATTTCGATAAAATTAAAATCGAAATTCTATAATAATACAAAATGGCTGTCTCTAATTTTATGAAAATATGTTGAAAATTGGCTAAGTTATAGTGTTTTTCCTCAAAATTTTCCGATCGCTCCTATGGCATAGAAACGGACGACAGACATACAGACGGACGCACGGACGGACAAACATGGATCGACTCGTTTGTTGATGCTGAAATGACTCCGTCACTGTGTTCTCTGCTTCTGACTGATATTATAATACCCCGAAAAGAGTATTAAAATTTAATTATTTATCGTTCATAATTTTGGAAAAACTGCATACTGAATTTTAACTTTATTTAAAATTCATTTATTGCAAATACTTTTTTTAATTTTAACATTTCAATCCCTAATTTTAAAACAAATTTTTTTTTAATTTAAACATTTTAACCCCTTAAAAATTTCGACAAAATTAAATTCTTTTATTCTACCAGACACGGCTAGATCGACTCAGCTGTCAATGCTGATCGAGAATATATTTGATTTATAGGGTCCCGGAAATGACTCCTTCACTGCGTTGCAAACTTCTGACTAAAATGATACAACTCTGCATGGGTATAAAAAAGGGTCTGTTTATTGAAAGGGAAGGCGGAAACATGCTTACTGAAAATATGTCGATATAAGTAGTCTGCAAAAAAATAATCAATTTTGAATTATCAAACAAATCGTTTACACATCAGTATTTCGAAAAACTTTGTGGTTAAATTTTAACTGAGAGCATGGGTACCTGCTTGGAACGTTATTTTTGCCCAAACAAGCCTGTCTGCAGCACAGGCAGACGGGACACCTTCTACTATCCGGGTGGTGGGACCTATTCCGGCTATTGGTCTTGCAACAAACACCATGGCTGGGGCGTGAAGAAGACTGCAAAGCGAATCTCCCAGGACTTTTCGGGTAAAAAAGAGCCCGAGGGGCAGCTCGTCTACGAGGGTCACTGGGTAATGAACAAGCGGCAGGGAGTCGGATCAATGTTACGCAAGCGTGGCACGGATGTGCAGCTGATTTATTCGGGGAGATGGTATGACGACATGAAGTGCGGCGAGGGCAAGCAATTCTATCCCGATGGGTGCGTTTACTTCGGCCAATGGTTAAGAAACCGACGACATGGACTTGGCATTCAATGGTACAAAGATGGGAGCATCTATGCGGGCGAGTGGGAGACTGATTTCCGACACGGCCTGGGGGTTCTGTTCTATGGTTCGTAGTAGAAAATTAATTTAATCGCTACCTCCCTTACATTATAATTGAAAAACTAGCTAATGGCAACCGCTATGAAGGACACTTCGCACGAGGATATAAAAACGGTGAGGGTGTGTTCTATCATATGCACACCGGCCAAATCCAGAAAGGGATGTGGGAGAACGATAATGCAAAGGTGTCAGTGATGCAGGATGAGCCCACAATACGATGCAATAACGGAGTGACTCCGTATCCAATTCCGAGGAACTATCTTAAGTATCCGAACGAAATAATGCGGGAGTTATTTCAAAAGTACAAAGTGGCTGGTGATAAGCCTCATCGTAGATTCAATGACAAAGTTAGTCTTGACTTTGTCCATCATTACCGACATTATGCCTCATTCGAAGAGCGTTTCACCTCACCGACAATTGTAGACCTCTATCCTAACGCCAAGTTGGCCTGCACCTGCGACTGCGAACAGATTGCTAGAGCAGAAACCACCGTTAGTCAGATATAGCCTTGTCTATACGAATCTGTATTATTGTGCCCAGCAAAATCAAATTGATGTAATTGATGTAGAGAAAAATAGAATTTCATGTCCCATGTTCAGTCCTGGGATATTTTTGGTAAGCATGCGCTCAGTATAAATTGTTTATTAATTATTAAAATTCTATTTACTTGTCATATACATTAGCTTTGTTTTCCTTTCACTGTTGAAAAATTGCTACTTTGGAACTTTAAGCCGACAGAATGAGGTTTTTCTCTAATGGCCGCTAAAATACCTGCATATCCCCATCGCTCCCCAACTCCGTTAACAAGATGGACTTGCCACGCCCAAAACGAAGCACCCACCCACCAACCCCAAAAAGGACACCCACGTTTTCTACTTAATGATAAAAGAAAGGACATTAGCGGGCCTCGGCGCATCTCCACGTTTCGAGCGTCTTTCAAGTGAAAAGCAAAGAATTAAAAAAAATTAACAAAAAAAGGTCGGAAAAGAAAAGCGATGGTAAAAGGAAGCAACAAAAAATGGGGACGCGCACAATGAAAGAAAAGAAAAAGATTTCAAACCACCTCCCAGGGCACCCTACCTACCGCCACCTCCTCCTGCTAGCTCTCCATTTATCAAGTTCCTTTTATTTCGGTGCGCGGGCGTAGTTAAAAATTAATAAATGAAATTAATGCCGGCGACACTTTGCAAGGCATTGGCCAGTACGGAAGTTGAAGATGTTGCCAAGGTTTTCCTTTGACTTCCCTCTGTTTACATCAAAAACATTTTCATTTGAAATATTAAGCGCCTAAAAGTCGATAATGCTTTTTTCTTGCCTGTGACAGCTGCGTCGCATGAATTTAATTAGAGCCAGCTGAATTTCACTAGGGAGGCAACACTTTTTTTTCCGCCCAAGTCCATCCAACGCAATTAACTGCCCACTCCCGCGCAGCGAAAGTAAAAACTTTTACGGAAAAAAATCTCTGTAAATGCATCTTTGTCGCTGCCGGTGATTAATCACAAGCCAGAGGAGGCCAGAAAGAGAGAGCACTGCGGGCCCTGACCCATTGAACAGGTGTAATGCTGGGAAAAAGTGTGTGTATGTGCGCCCTTTAAACTGTCCCCCCGGTGCCGTTAGGCGGTGACTACACATTTTAAAAAGTTTAGGCCTAATATGCAAAAGCAGACCAGGCTTGGTGGCGGATTAAAAAGTTTTCTCCGGCTCCTCCGCAGCCCGCAGAAAAATGGAGTAAGGCATTAAGCGCTGTAAGGAAAATTATCGTGTGGTAAGAAATTTACTCGAACTGAAGGTTTTTTTTTAAATTTTTATCTGGTCAAATATGATATATAAATATACGGGCAATATGTTAAACCTTTTCCATAACTATATAAGTATTTTAATATTTTAATATCTCTCTACTTATCTCTGAAAAAATACACACGCTACGTGGTGTGGTATTTTCTTGGTGGTAACTGTCCAAAAATGTCACCTGCGGGATTTTTAGAGGCAAACGGCGGTTCAAAAATAGCCGGACCGAGTCCCGTCGATGGTAGCCGCGAAGGAAAAGTAATGGGATTGACCACGGTCCTTTCAGGCGGAAACATTTCATCGAAAGTAGCAGTGGCTAGGATTTCATTAGCGACATCTAAAAACTTCTTGGAAAGACCATGCTCGAGGCCAGGCACTATCTCATTCAGATACAAGTCCTGATTGTTATTGATAAACGCATTGCCGACATCTCCCAAAATCCGATCGCCATTGAACAAGTTTTCCAGATTCAATTTAAAGTCCTTAAATTCGATCCGCATGGTCATCTTGGTGAACTTTACATAGTCTTGGCCATTTCGCAGATAGCGAGTGCCTCGCATTTTGACGGATGCTTTTGCATTCTCTAGTTTGGGATATAAGTTTAGTCAGTGTCGTTTGTTCATATAAGGAAGAAACATACCGCAATACCCCTGCATGTTTCCCCTTCCCTTTATGTCGAGAAGGAGCAAATTGAGGTGCATCGAATACCGTCCCCTAAAGTCGATGCGCGGGAGTGTAATCCAAAGATCATACGATATTTCCAAAGGTTTCGCTCTTCGTAAAATATCGTAAATTATTGAAAGCAACCTTTTCCAATATTCATATAGTTACATAAGGCGATCAATGATAAAGTTACTCCCTCCGGTCGCCTCGAGATCCGTAAACACAGCTTGAAACTGGCTACTTCGACCTAGTTCGATGTTATCGAGGGCCAAGGGCTCCAGGGGAGGCGTTGTATAGCCATCTCCAAGATTACCATGAACTAGTAGTGGCCTTAAATTGTAGACAGCATTGATGATGCAGCGCTCCAATTGAGGATCATCCCGAGCACATGGCTTAATTGTAGATGCTATACAAAATTATTTTGAAATCACTTTGCTTTGTCTGCATTTTTATTGGCGTTTATGGGAATCGAAAAGATTAATATAACCTTTTCTTAGCTTGTCGAGACTTACGCAACTTCGCACAAATTAATTGGCACTGAGCCAATAATACACCCAGCAGTAAGCCTAATCGATTTCCACACCAATCAGGGATCATCTTGCGTAGCGTTTATTTAAATAAAAAACTACGGTGAGCTACGGGATGTGGGGCTGGAATGAACCGTAGTTGTTCCGCTCGAACGATCGACTAACGATTCGTTCAGTCTCGGATTGTGCTTTTGATTGAATTAAGCTAAGCTTAAGTTTCTCTCGCGACATTTTCGTCGCTTTTAATGAGCCAGTCGCGTCCACGGACGTCCACAAGCGAAGACACAGTTGTATCTATTGGAAACGAAACGTACTTGCAGCCGACCCCACTCAGGGGCACGTGAGCTGTCGCCTTGCATGTAAAGTTAAATTTATGTAGTTTTAAGTGAATTAAAACAAAGCTGAATATGCTTCTGTAATTCTGAATAATAACAAAGGCAAGCAAATCCGCTGCGGAAATTTAAATAATAAATTTCACCACCGTCCTCAAGAGGCCGACAGGACGACAAAAAACTAGATTGGGGATAACATCAACACCAATCACAAAAAAACAAGAAATGTTTATATTTTTTGATGCAAATTTTCAAATTGCTAACGAAGCAAACACCCTACTTTGAGAGAAAACCTAAGGCTATGGTGTTTATTCCACCGGCTACTGCGAAGCCAACAAATGAAGTCCCTAACGAATGAATGCAGCGAAGTACAAAAGAAATGTTTAGCACAATATAAAGTTCATTTCACTGGATGAAAAACCACATTTTAGGCTGCTAGTTTGTGTGTAACTTTAACTAGTAAAAAATAAAAATTCAGCACTTAAACATCCCTTATTTACTGTTATTAATGTGCAAACTCAAAGAAATCCTAGATAGTTTAAAATCTATCTCAATGGGTACAACAGAATTGTTCAAGTTAAAAAAAAAGGTAATTGCCTCTAGGCAATATCCACCCCTCGTTTTTTTCAAAGCTCAAATCAGGCGCACTGACCCCTGACACCCAGTTTACGTCCATACATATGACTATTCAGGAGGCAGTTACCAATGTACCTTTAATGCTGTTTAAGGTAATTGGGGAAGTTCGTCGAAGAGAAAAGCCTACACACACATACATCTAAAGTTTCTTCATGTTTTTAATACAACGAAAAATTTTATAGTTATACCACAGCCGCTCAGAATGAAAAGTTGTCCGATAATAAAACCTGCAGCGCATTTAAATGATGGAGTCCATATAAAAAAAACCGTTGGCAGACCATCAGCACGAGCAGCATCAACTCGAGCCCCACCAACCCCTGTGCCACACCAACTTTTTTATTTATGCTGTTTTCAAGAAGATAGAAACACATCAAATTTGTAACAAATTACATTTGATGCATGTAATAAAAATCCCGCACAGCTGGCCAAGCGAAAATCTCTCTTACATCAATAGGCGTTCACACCGCATTTTGGCCTAATTAAGTTTTCAAGTGCAATAAAATGATGGCTGGACTCTGGATCACAAGTTGGTCTAAAGGGAGTCGAGGGAGAGCAAATGTCCTATTGCGTGCGGGCATCAAATTTGCGGACAAGTACATAAAACACAAGTTAAAAACTTAAATGGATTTACCACAATATGACCAGAAGCGATGATGGAGATGATGATGGTACACGAACACGCATACACGCGTTGCTAAGCTTCTTCTCATTTCTGGATTAGTTAAAAGTTGCCATGATTTATGTGTTGGACGGAAAGACCGCAGCCTTTACTCGACTCGAGGTAAATCCATTCAAAATCAACTTTATTATAATGATAAGCTTATTCTAACCCGTATACCATCGGCTCTCAGGAGTTTTACAAATAACCAATCAAGTAAGAGAGTTGATCTAACCAAACAAAAAATATTATCGAGGTACGATAAATGCTATAATACAGATAATTAATAACAAAATTAACAACTTATTTAACTAGATTTATTTAAAAACAAATCAATTTAAAAAAAAATTTAACTACAATAAGTCGACGTATATTATATACATATATTCTAAAATTTTTTTCTTGTGCCAATTGACACAAAAACAAAGCAATGTATAAGAATTCTACTGAATCTGTTTATGACATTTATTTGCCGACAATTTGGGAGACCTTAAAATTATATATTTAAAGCAAATTGAGTAAATAGCATATATAATCTTAAATGGGCCGGATCAACCCTATTAAATCTAGCGTTAGCTTTTGGTGAAATTTAAAACGATTGTATAAGACGATTAAATATTAATCAATTATATAGGGCGCAGTTCTATGATGGAGGTCAGGCTAAAAAACATTATATTTTCTTATTAAATGTTAGCTGATAATTTTACAACCATTTGATCTGGTACAAGCCCCGTAAAAGTTACTCCACAGTACGGTCGCACCCAAGTAATATATGTACACGGATCAAATAGGTATCATCTCTCCTATGACAGCTACAATTTACAGAATAGATTTCCAGACTTGAACTGCGTACATATATTTGAAGACGGAGAAAGATCCAAGGAAGCTTTAAAACTAGATTATGCGACCTTTATTCTGTTGATTCCATTTTTAGTACGAATTTCTCCATTATGACGTTGAGGCGCTTTCGTTCTTTTAGCTGCTGTTGCATTATATTTGAGATTTGCGAACCCAGAGCTAATATTGCCTCTGTATTAGCTTCAGTTCGCTGAGCGTTCAAGCGGGTTTGTCTATTTAATTCGCGCAGTTCCCTTGCGATATCCAATAGCACTGGAACGGAACTCTCATGCCCAATTTGCAATGAATCTTCGTCATCCAGCTTTCGTTTCTTGGGACTCGTCCGAGTAGTAGTGAAGTTAAGACTCTGCTCTAACTTTACACTCCTCACATTGATTGGGTTGCCGCACTCCTCTTCCTCCTCCTCCTCCTCATCTTCTTCTTCTTCTGAGGACGGAAAAATATAGTGGGTGTTTTTGTTGATTTTGTGGGCTTACCGTTGTCCGTCGGCGGGGCTTCGTCGTGGTCTGTTTTTATGTTGCGCAGAGAAAGACTGTGGGACATTTCTGATCGGGCTTTTGGGCGAGTCTCGACAATAGTATCCGCCATGTCGTACAAGTCGCTGATCACGGCCACCGCATCCTCCAGTGGGGTGAGAGTGTCCTGGTACAGGGAACCCTTGCCGCTGGCATTTGAGTCCTCTAGACGGTTATTAGTAATCTTCTTTTTGATGCAGCTCTTCCAATCCTTCCACACTCGTTTCCACTCGCAGGCCTCCTTGACAGGAGGACCTACGCTATTTAGCTCCTTCGCTAATCGCTTCCAAGCTGCCTCCGCCGCTTGCTTGTCGCCCTTGAGGTAGTTTTTGGCAATGATAGGATGCCGTTCCATAAAGGCAACAAATATGGCATCCTGCTGGGCGGTTCTGTGCTTGCCCCTTGCCGGAAAACAACGAGAGTCAACTTTATTGTTATATAGAAGGTTCTAGAGTTTGCTTACATGTTCCGTCCTAGCGATTGTTGCTAAATTCCTTAATTTTGGATTATTCTTACCATTTTTTCATGAATCGTCAATAAATTAGGGTTTGTTGATAATATATCAAGATATCGATATATCGATATTTTTTCTAGAGATGATATATTTA
>JAEIHY010009813.1:0-16358 GCA_018904565.1 Drosophila tsacasi
GGTACAGGGTATATAACAGTCGTTCACGAACGACTGTAGCTTTCTTACTTGTTTTTTTCTATGTATTTGTATACTACCATATATTACCATATATTATAGTATAGATGTACAACAAGTAAGAAAGCTAGCTGCGATAAGCCGAAGTTTGTATATTCTAACAGTTTACAAACTAAGCAAAAAAAAGCTAATATTTAAATTAGGAAAGCTTTTCTGTGTTAATTTAAATATACTTATAGACTTTCAGTTTTAAAAAATAATTCTTGTTTTTATATTAAGACAATTTTAAAATTAATAAAAAGGGATTTATATATCTGTTTTATATGATCTGAAATTGTGAAGGAGTCCTCTCTGCCTTGCAAGCTTGTTATGAAAATTAGAGTACCCAGCAATATTATCGAAATAATTTTAACATATTATAGATGCCTTTCCAAAGTGGCTATCTTTTTTATTGTCTCTCACATTCTAAATGCGGCCCTCTGACTCTTTCTTTCAATCTCTCTTCCTCTGTGTATTTATCTCTATCTGTGGGTCTTTTTACACCCTTGCAGGGTATTATAATTATAGTCAGAAGTTTGCAAAGCAGTGAAGGTGCCTTTTTCGAGCCTATAAAGTATATATATTCTTGCGCAGCATCAACAGTCGAGTCGATCTAGTCATATCCATCCCTTACTTTTGAAGCTGTCTGCATGAAACGTTGTCTTTTATATGCTCTCACTACTACGGCCGGATTGGATAACTATATCATATAGCTGCCTTAGGAACGTTCGAGTAATTTGTTGAAAACAATTTCAATTTCGCTGTTTTTTAAGTCTTTTGTATTTGCTTAGAGTTGTAGTCATTTTATATAATTTCAGAATTTCGGTTTTGATTTTATGCAAATCGTATGATTAAATCATACAGCTGCCACAGAAACATGCAGAGGAAAATGCAGAACTGTGAAAGTAAAGCTGTAAATATATTATGATAGTTAAACGTTAGAAACGTTTTTTTTTTTTTTTTGTATGTATCAATGTTTTAAACAGTTCCTATTAGTTTCTCATTTTATTTGATAAAATTTAATGAAATAATAATTATCAAATTGTAAGCTGCAAGGGTAGCTTCCTGTCTTTATTAATTTATTTTCGCTTCAAAAACTTATACCAAAATATCAGTAGAAGATAATATCTGCATTTGTGATCAAAGAAATAGTATACATGTATAATTCAAGAAATCTTATGCTTGTATCAAATCAAATACTCTTAATTTATTCAAGAATACTATTCTTATGTGCATCTAATATATACGTAGACTTGGCATATATTTTGGGTTTTCCTGACTTGGGTTTTCACGCTTTCCAACCACAACTTGTAGAATAATGAGGACTTACGCTACTTTACAGTAGGTATTGTTTTACAAACGGCAATGTCCTTAAGGTGTCTGGATTAAAATAAGCTAAAACTTATTTCCCTTGAAAGGGTGAGAAAAACAAGAAAAAACGATCAGGTGTGGTGCCCGGACCTCTCGCGAAAAAAAACTGAAAACCCTTAACCACACCAATGCCGATTGCCGTTTCTTTTGTTTTATCTCGACTGGGAAATTCTTTAGACTTGGGAAATGTGCGCATGAATAAAATTAAGTTGATGGCGTTGCCGTTTCCATTTCCATTTCCGCTTCCTGGCAGGGGAGATGGAGATGGGGCACTCGGGGGAGCCCGGCTCTGCGAGCTCCTGAGCTCCGAGGCTGAAGTGCGCATGAAAAGCCACTCGAATGCCATAAGAATCATTAAAAATCGTTTGTTTTCCTGTTTGTGCTCGCGAGTGGATTTTGTGGTAATCAGAACAACAACAGAGCGAGACTTGGCGAAACAAGTGCCAAGAAGGACGAAGGCAGGAGCACAAAAAATACAAAAAACGATGAGGCAAGAAAGCATAAACAAAGGCCGAAATGAATTAGACAACTTAATTATAAATGAGCGAGTGGCAGACAAAGGATTTTCCGCTGCGAGTTGCCCCGAAAAATGCACGAAAACTCTGTTTACTCACTCATTAAGCGACGCTGTTGCCCTGCTCCGGCCTGGAACCGAGTCTGAGTCTGAGTCTGAGCCAGAGTCTGAGACGGAGCTGCCAAGAACAACAACGGAATTAACAAGTTAAACAGTCAACGAGCTGACTTCGCAATGACGAATGCCAAATTGAATGCAATTACCAAAATAGGCAAGAGGATTTCCTTTGCTTTGTCCTTAATTGAGTTACTTCGATTGTTTTCTTTTTTTCTCTGTTTATTTTTGTGTACCGAGCCTTTTAATGAAACGGGCTTTACAATTTAATCTCGCCAGGATATAGTCCTGTGACATTTGTTTGCTGCAAAAAGGAGCAATGAACCGGCTTCCATCTACATGTATCTGCATATATCCACTATGTACACAGGGACACTTGTACATAGTACATAGTGTTCTTGTGCGACTGTCATTCGATAGCCTACGCTCTGGTGGGCGGAGCCAGGCCCTGGCCACGCCCCCGCACATCAAGGACATAAAAATCCCCTAAAAAGGTGGAGCCTCGCAGCGCCAGACAGAGAGAGGGAGAGAAAGAGAGAGAGCGAGAGAGGGATGGACTAGAGAACACGAATAGTGGCAACGGAACGGAATGGAAACGAACTACAAAGGACACTCGGCTCTCGCGCGCCGCGGAACGAAACGGAACTGAGACACAAGTCGACAAGTTTTGACGTGTTTGCACTCGCCTGCGTTGAAGTCCTCTGCTTCTGTCACACAAAGCGATTCGAGCAAATAAACACAAACGTCACTTCGAAGGTGGGGGCAAGTGTTTGTCACTTTGGCGACATGTGTGACGGCGACGATGGGCCAGGACATCCAGGAGCAGCAGCAGCATCATCATCATCCTTGGGCATTGTGCTCTCAAAAGTTTCTGCCGCAGACAGGCCTGAAAGTGGAGCCTCACACCAAGGAGGCAGGAGCCAGCAACAGCGCCCAGGACTCGACTCCACTCCTGTTGTTGTTGTGCAGCTGTCTCGCAAGGCGCAACACGTTGCTCTGAAGACGCTGTCTGCCTGCCTGCAGCACCGACTTGATCCTTTGCCAAGAGGTCCTTCGGCCTTCGGCCGTAGTAAATTACTTTTTGTTTATCAAGCAGCACAGCACAACACACACACTCACTCGCAGCCACTCCGAGATTTGCATAAGGATGTGCTTATGATGTGCTCGGATTATGGCCCAATGGACTGGAGAGAGAGGAGAGAGGGGAGCGAGATGCGGGGGCAGTGGAGTGCCAGGACTCCCTGCCAGGATGCCGAAATGCCGGAATGGCTATCTAGACATCTACATAATATTAAGACAAAGCTCGTTGAGCCGTAAGACGATTTAATCGAGCTGAAATAATGGACTAAGGCACCGACACAGACACGGACACGCACTCGAGTCCTTTATGAACTTGTTGAAGGTGGCGGCACTGCCCGCCCCGGATCCTGAATCCTTGCCGCATAGCCGCCTTGCCGAATTCCCCTGCCCCTCCAAGGATATTTCGAGCACATGCAATGAACCGAATTTGATGCCCCTATCGAATTTATGGCTTATCTGATTTCCAACAATTAAAAACAGATAGGCCAGGACCAGGAGCATGACTCCCTGGCACCCCTCTCCCCGTCCACTGGGCACCCCTGCCCCAGTGTCTCGCTTGGCAGCGCTTTAATGCAATCAAAACATTTATAAAGCTTTAGACGCCGCGCGCCAAAGACAAAAATTCGGTGGTTGTTGTTTTAATTAGATTTCCAAGGCTCAGCTCTTGCCAGGACGACTGTCTAAATTGCCACAGCTGTAAGGGGTTAACGTTCACGTTTGCCGCTCCCCCAACCCCAGACACTTAACCCTTAGCTGGCGGAGTGGGTAACGAAGCAGCCTTATCCTGTAATTTATTCTAGGGGAAAGTTTTAACTAGCAGCTTTATAACTTTATAATTTTTTTTTTTCTGAAACAACAACAGCAGACTTGATCTAGATATGGTCTGGGGAGATTTCTTAGCAAACATATTATTACGTTGTTTGTCTTTTAATATATTTTGTATTATTCATTTTTGATATTTTCAAATTGGAGCGTTTATATCATATTATCATATACAAAGCTAGCAAAGGAACAACCGAAAAGGGTTTAAACAGAGAGTTACTTACTTAAAAGCGCTCTTTTTTAAATTAAAAGAAAAATGCATACTAATCTGATGTGTCTGTAGAGCCACATGTTGGCGTTAAGCATTTTAGTCATATTATATATTATATATGGTCTTAGCTATCACTTTATACCTCAAAAGGATTATTATTACAAGGTCTTGTTGCACAGCGACCAGAAGTTAGATCTTTTGTGCCGAAAAAGGTTTATAAGGGAACGGATTACTTCGACTCCAAACCGCGGTCTTTCTCCAACTAAAATAAAATTCACGAGAGTCTGAAAGCCAGTGATATGGTCAGCAAGAAAGACGCTTGGCGTTACGCATCTTAGCTATTTATATAGACTATTCTATGATTTTCAACCTAAAACGGCTTAAAGGAAAACAGATTACTTAACTTACTCGTAATTGATTTCAACCCAACTTAGCTTTGAGAATGTGCAATTATAAAATGCTCCAATATTAATAATCTTCCACCTTACCACCCCTGAACCGAGCATGCCCCGCCAAGTAAGGGGTATGCAAAGTACGAATAATCTGCCGCCGGCAATCTCGGCGCTGAAGTGGGCCGCGCTGCCGGCGTCGCTGCCGCCGAGCCGCTTAAATTAATGAAGAAATAAAGACGCACGAGATTTACGCGCTTAGGTGAGCTGGGCAGAGGGAGGGAGCCGGGGGCGCAACGGGGTGAGTCCTGGCTGAGGAGGACAGCAGGAAGTATGCAGAGCGAGATGCCTGCGAGATTCGTGAAATGCCGCACAATGGCTCCCAGGGGCACGATAAAAATCGAATTAATAAGAGTTCGGCGTGGATGGGCCTGGAAATGTCAAGCCAGCGAGGACACCAGGGCACGAAGACCTACACCTGCAGGACACACACCCATCCGTTCGCTCGCTCGTTCGTCTGTACATGATTATTTTTATTGCGATCCAACTGAGATTCAAGAGTAATTAGCCGAGCCGAAGGGTTGTCCTTCGGGGGAGGGGGAATGCCTGGCGGGGAGTCCTCGCCATCCCTAGATGGCCACTTGTCCTGAATGGCTGTTGATCTGGCAGCCTAATTAATGCTTTGCCAGTGGCAGCTCGGTGCCACAGGTGTTTGGCCAACGGACACAAATCACGCACGCCCGGATCATGGCTATTCCCAACACACACTCACGTACCAAACATGCGTAAGTAAATTATGACAAATGTGCTTGACAGCCTCGTCGCCGGCTATAACCCTTTGCGTTTGCGGCATGGCCTTCGTGGAGAGTGGGCCGGACACATTTTGTGGCAGCTGTAACTAACAACAACATGCACACAACAAATTACCCATTTAACACACAGCAACAACAGTTGTCGGGGGCAGCAAGGCCAATGGGTGCCCTAACATTGCAGGGGATTCCCCTTGCAAAGAGTCAGTCTGTGCGGGTTTCTTGTGGGACAACTCTAATCCTTCGTTCCCTTTATTTTATCTTTAATCTTCAGTTTTTAGAAATCTTTTTGTTTGTATTAATATTATATAGAGCATAAATCGGGACTCGAACAGATCCCAGATCCCACACAGATCCTTTTTAACAGAAGCCAAATTTAGCTAGAAAATACCACTGCATCGATAATGTATCGACATTTAACGCCAAGTTTGATATATTCATTTTTATGATGCGACATATGAATGATAAATTTATATTCTGATTGATAAAATCTATAAAGAAGGATAAAGTATTTACAGTCTATTTTCAGAATATTTTGAACCGCAGACAAATGCAGCTATAATCGATTTATCGATACTGCATTGATTTTTGAAGCCAAGGTTGGCATATAAATTTAAAGAATATGATATATTTATGATAAATCGATATTTAGGTTGATAAAATGTATTTATGGACATTTGTATGGATAATAATAATCAATATCATTAAAATTTAAGCATTAAGCGATACTGTTGTATACTTCTAATTTTGATAAATAAAAATGTACATTGTTTGCTCAGTGCGATGTAGTATGCTGATACTTGTTCTAACTTTGCCCAAATATTTTCCTTTGATATACATCTATAAGTGCAGCAGTTTTAATTCCTTCCCATTAAAATGCCTTGTTCCTGGGTTATATAAGTAAACAAATTAACTTAAATCAAGTAAGAAATGATTAAATAAATACAACAATTTCCTACATTAATTCCCACAGAGTCTTCCAAGGTCGTTGTGGGCAAATGCACAGATCTAAGCACATCAGGCTGTGTAATTATTCAATTCAATTAATTCCGCTTCTGCCTTTGGGGCAACCCTGGCAGTGGGATTGTGTCCAATATCCTTGGTTCGGCTCGTTGTCCAGCAGCCATTTCCACTTCCGCCTGTCGCTCCGCAAGGCGCTCATGAGTGTCCTGCAGGCATCCCGCTTAACTCCTCGCAATGTGAGTGTGTGTGTTTTTTGGGTCAGAGTGAACATGGAGCAGAGCCTTGGGCTCGGGGACGGGCAACAATTTCAACTATCCGAGTGTGCCCTCGGCCCTCGGTCCTCGGTCCAGGTCCTCTGCCTGCGCCACAACTTCTCCACATTCCTGACATACTTCTGTGGGCCGAAAACTTTTGACCGGCTTTTGTTTTGCGGCCAAATGTGAAATCCTTTTGATACCAGCAGAAGCAGCAGGAGCAGCAGCGGCAAACAAACAAATTTCATTTATTTTTTAATAAAGTTATATTTGTTGTTAGCATTAATCCGCTCCGCATTGCTCTGTCCCTGTGCCTGTTCGTGTTCGTGTTTGTGTTTGTCCATGTCCAACAATGGCCGCTTCCGTTTCCGTTGGCCGAGAAAAAAATGAAACAAATATTTCAAATTGCTCCAAAAATATCAGCAAAACAAAGGCTGCAAGGAGCAAAAACGAGAGATGCGAGACGGGAAATGGGAAATGAGAAACGAAAACGGAAACTGCAAATAGAAAATTCGTGCAAAACTTTTGCTGGTCTGGCCCCAGTTACAAGATATGCTTGATGTGTGCGTATCCTTATCACTTCCGTCATAAATTTCATTTTTCCTTTATATTTCTATTAAAAACTAGGAGGATGTGTGCGTTCCTCTTCGCTTTTTTTGTGCCATCTTCCCATAAATCAAAAGGCAAGCCGGAGGGGAGCACGGAAAAAATAGACAAACATGAGCAGCAAACTAAATCGCAATAATGCGAGTATGAAAAATAACAAAGGCCAGTCGGAATATCTTGGTCTGGGCCCTGTCCCTCAAGCCCAGTGCAATCTGGCACGTGCTACGTGATCTCCTTGCCACACACTCACGCATGCAAATGTGGCAACATTAGGATTTTCAACAGGACAGCAGTCGAGCTGCCGGGCTGCCGGGTCTTCTTCTGTTTTTTTTATCCCCATCTTGGACTGCATCGTTTGTCATTATTTAAATTCCCTTTGACATCGCACACGGACCAAATCGCATATGAAGTTGTCTCCGGCGGAGGTGGATTTGGCCCGCTGGATGTGGCTGCGGCATAGGGACACGGATGTGGCTGCTGTCAGCGATAGTCCCCGGGAGTTGTCAAGTGACAACTTTTCTAATGTGACGCACATGAAATTAAATTAAACGACAAACTCAACGGCTTCTGCGAAGTGCGTACGTGTGAGTGTTTTGATGCTGGTTTCCAGGATACTTCAGGATGCTCCTCAGAGACTTAGGGAAACTGCAGGCCTCATCCAAGGCAGTGTCTGTTGGAAAATACTTCGATATCAAGTCACTGACGAGTCTCTTATGATTAAAATAAACAATTAACTGTCAGATCTATGGAGTATACTGGCTAAAGAAGAGCCTCTTGGATATGGATTTCTGCTCTTTACTTCCCAGAGAAGAGCATTCTCCTAGAAGAATATTTTCTTTAAAGTTTGGGAAAGTTTTGGATGGAATTTCCCCATTAAGAACTCTCACCTTAAAGCGTAATACAGCCCAGCTCCCTCTTCTCCGCAGGACAGAAGACAACTCTTCCCATTGGGACAACAACTTGCAACATAAAAAGATAACACGCAAATGTGCAGCAATAAAAAGCAGCGGCGGGGTAAAAATTAAATGTGCCACTTATCTCTGGCGCAAACTTCAAAAACACAGTCCTCCGAGAACAGCGGGTGGCTAGGAGATCGGGTCCATCTCCTCCACCACAGCCACCACCAGCACCACCAGACAATGCCCAGGTATCGTGGACGCAATCAGCAGCAGCAGCGGACCGCCGAGATCCGGGGAATGTTTGAATTGCTGTCATTAAAATGTTGACAAAGGCGCAGAAAGGTGTAAAAGCCGCAGCCCCTGATTTCCACCACCCCACACAATCATAAGCACAACACCCCAACCCCACCCATCCCCGCCCCCCCCAAAAGAGGGCCCCCACACAACCACAACGGCAACGGTTTTGCCAGTTCGGGTGTAATGCTTGGGCTCGTAATGAGTTTTGTTAATGTGGCGGCCACAAATGTGGAATATTCATATTCCTACTCGCATTATGACCAGCACATATATATGTGTATGTATATTTAAGGCATTGCAACTGACAGGATGCTGAGCTCTGGAAAGAGGTTTAGGTTGTGGAAAATATAACGAATATTTTGTACGCTTCAAAAAAGAGGGTCAAATTAAAGATAGGTAATAAGATGCATAACGCCGTACATCTGGCGCTATGTTATCTTAAAAACTCAGAGATAGAGAGGAAGAAAGGGAGCTTCAAAAAAAAAAGGTTATGTTTAAGATAGTATAAACTTATAAGTTGCATAGCGCAATACGCGCTGCAAGTAGACTCTTCTGAAAATTCAGAAGTACCTTACAATATTAGGATAATGGCAAAAAATTATAGTAAGATGCATAACGCCATACATGCTGTCACTGGACTCTCTTAAAAGAAGGAGAAAGATACCTTCAAAATAGTCGGTAATGTTAAGGATTGGTGATAAGATGCATAACTCCACACACGCTCCCTTAAATATTCATAGAGAGAGGAAGAAAGAGAGAGCTTCTAAAAAGAGGTTATGCGTCTGACATTAAGATGCATAACGCCATACAAGCTGGCTCTATTGAAAATGCAGAGAAAGAGAGATCGCGCGCTATCTGGTCTCTCAAATCAGTGTGAGCGAGAAGATGCTACACTCGTTGCATGGTGAAAAGGGTATGGGCGTTACGCATCTTACTATTGGCAATGTTAATGATTTTCTATAATTTTACAGCTTCAAGCTCAAGCTTCTTGTTAAGAATCATTGCAGAATTGGTCCATTTGAGGGGTAATCGTCTAGTTCATTAACAGCTAAAAATCTCAGCATCTATATAAAAATTAAAAATAATAAATAAAGGACTCGGCATAGATTTTAGAGCCACTTATCTCATGCTTAAGCAGAACGAGCCTCATCGACCAGGACATGTACCCGGTCTCCTGCCAAGGCTGGCATTCCCGGCTCCGGTAGAATTTCAAGTGCCGCACTGCCCCCACCACCACCACATTTCTTCGTTCTTCTGCTCCAACCGGGGACCAGGAACCAGGGACCGGGAACCCCGACCAGGAACGAGGACGAGTGTGACCCTTGAAAGCGCCAATCAAGTGGCTGGGCTGCTCTTACATGCGTAATTTGCACGCCAAGTGGTCGACCCCTGTCTCTTTCTGGTAATTAAATTTCCGACTGCCGGCTGCCGACTGCTGGCTGCCGGCTGCCGGCAAAGTGTGAAAATCATAAAAAGCATCGTGTATACGCCGTGTGGACCGCCGGGCTGGGGTCCCAAAAATGTTAAACAATTCACACGCCGTGCTAATTAAGCGCTCTCCAGCTCGCACACTCGAAGGACCCTTCATCTTGTGTGATTTCCATATTTTGATAAATTTTGATGATGTGCAGTGGCAGTTGAGAGGCAGAGAGAGTCAGATTCAGAAAGTTGGCATTAGCCGGAAATTAACTTAATAATGACTTGTTTATGCGTCTGTGGAGAGATAGAAGGCCGCAGGACGAAAACTATGGGCAAGAGCGGTCACCCTCTCAGCCTCTAATTGGCGCAGGCACACATGTTTACTTTAAATTAACGACGTCATAAATTAACCATAATTATTGTAATGAGCCCGAGTCACATTAATGAGCCCCGCCTGAGACACGACAATTCAACTTAAAATTAGTATTAATTTATGACCGTGTGTGTTGGGCGCGAAACTCGCGCAATTAAATGCACCTGATGGCGGGATGGCGGACCAAGGAGCCGGGGATTCGGGGATTCAGGGATTCCCCGCAGATGCAGAGACACATTAATCACCGGTCGACGGGTGGCGGAGCGGGGGAGAACTTAAGCTCTGGCCGCGATTTGCGATGCGGATTTGTTTACTATTATGCCGGGCTGTGCCAGGTGGATCCCTAATCTCTCCCTCCCTCGAGCGGAGCCGAAGTAGTCGAATAAATAACGGGGTCAGCGCTCAAGTAAATAGCAATAAATTAAATCTACATCAATGTGAATAAGCCGAGGAGGCAGCAAAAAGGACAGGCGCAAGGACAAGGAATTGTTTTCCCTCGGATTTGGCGGGGGCTTTGAGTAAACAAACAAACAAACAACAATGAAACCAAGCAAACAAACAGACAGCCAAACAAGCAAACAAACAGCGGCCACCGGAAAAGCAGAGAGCAGGAGCAGGAGCAGGGGAGCGGAAAAGCGGAAGAGCGGAAAGGCGGAAAAGCGGGCAAGCAGGGCAAAGGAAAAGCGACCTAGGCAAGGCACTCAACACTCAATACACGGGCGGGCAGCCCTCCCCCCCCTCGCTACGGTTGAGGAAAATGGCCAAATGAAATTTTAATTTTTTTCTTTGCCAGCTTTTCCAGCCTTTTCCTATTTTTTCCCCCTCGTGTTTTTAATGCCCGGCTCTGTGACTCAAGATGTGGCCAGGGCGGGATCCGTGGCGATTATGCACGGTAAATCATTTCGACATTTTCCCGTCCATAAGCACGTAATTTGACTTGATTTTTTAGCCGCCGTCGCCGCCGGTCATTTGCCTTATTGACTGCCGCCTTGGGTTCGAGTTTGGGTTTGGGTTTAGGTTTCGGTTTGGGTTCTCGGATTCAGGCTCGGGATGGCCCACGACTCCGCATATAATTGCGGTTAATTAAAGCGTGATTTCGGGCGGCGGCGCCAAGTGAGCGTTAAAACAAATGGGGACACTCTGACCCGACGGGGGCGAGCAGGCCCAGGACACAGTAATGGGCTTCGATAAGGAGTGATCTACGACGGCCAACGGGGACTTATTTATATTCTTTCTTTTTTAGAGTCTTCAGCTTATTCCTGCACTCGAAAAACTACTGCTTGACTTTTTTTTCCTATTTTAAAATATTAAAAAATTGTTTTAGTGTTTTCTTTCAATTTCGTGTATTTAAATATTTATTATTTCAATAATATATATATGGGGGTTTTCAAATCTGTTTTTTATATTATTTTATAGGTAAATCCAGACTAGGGATGGATGAAAATGTCAAAAGCGATTATTAATCGATGTTTTAATATGGCAAATATATATGTGCAATTTATAGCATATTTTTGTCTAAATAAACAGTAAAAAAATATATAAAACGTGTACATATTTTAGTGTATATGCATGTGTATATGTATATACGTATGTGCCATAAATCGATATTCCATATCCAATATATAATTTGATTTGATATACAATTTATTTGATTTATAAATATCATTAATTAATCAAATAACATTTTCCAATATTTATATTATAAATATTTTTCCATAACATAACATTAAAGGTATTTTCCGATATTTTAAATCTCGATACAGCCAACTTTACGTTATTTTCGATAAGTAATGGTGCTCGATATATCCTTTTTAAATTTAGTCAAACTTTTCTTAAGATTTACATGCATTTTTGAGCTCTAATCAGCTTGATTTTGTCAGAAGACAAGTGATGCACATTGTTCGTACAGTTTGTTTCAAAATTAAAAAAAAAAATCCCTCAATATTTAGAAATTATATTTTGTTTAAATGTTCACTCTTTTTTACAGAAACCTCTTGAATTAAAGGGAAGCTTAGTCGATTTTCACGGATAATTTCCTAGAAATTCAGGGTGATTTTTTCTTGCTGCATCCTGTGGCATTCCCGGTGTTTGCTGTTTGCTGCGGTGTCTCCTTTCGAGCCGTTCAAGTTTCCTTTTTTTCCAAGCAAATACAAACACTCACACACCTAAAATTGATTATTAATGATGGATGAAAAAATGAGGAGGAAAAAAAAAGAAACCAGAGCGACGCTTGAAAAAAGCGCAAAGAAATTAATTATGGAAATTACTGGGCCTGTCTGCATCGTCCTCGTCCGCGCCCTCACCCCTGGTCGCAGCCTAATCGGCTTGTGGTTTGATTTATTTAAATTTGGGCAATGGATTTTTTTTGTTATATTCTCGCTTGTTTCCTCTCAAGAGCTCTCCCAAGGAGGAGCAGCAGCAGGAGCAGGCAGGATGCTGGCCGCTGCCGGGGGCAAATAACAATTTATTTTCATTAATTTGTTCCTTAACCCCTTGTGAGTTCATTAGGAATGCAGGCTGCATGGCCGCAGTAGAGTCCTTCGCCGGCAACCCTTCCCCTCAGCCCGGCGTTTCCTTGTAATTATTGCAATCTGTTCGATTTTGGGACACGCTCGGCGGGCGCGAGACCGTTTTGCAATTTGGAAATGCAAATTAATTGCCACATGGCCCGGCCGGGAACGCGTCCTGCAAAGTGTTGCGGCATTAGCCGTGGCTATTAAAGTAAATTGTAATTGTGTAATGCCATTTCTGAGAGATGGAACAGGTCCAGGACTCTGTGTCCATGTGCGGGGTGGCTTCGCCGCCTTTCCCCTCCTCGCCGCCCTTTCTTTTTTTGCCAATATTAAAAGTCATAATTCAATTTTATTGCAAATGTTTCAGGTGCCTTAATCATTTCTAATATCCTGGCCGGGCTCTCTCCCAGGACGCCTATTCAGCGACTCGACTTCCGCTCCACTCATAAATACTAATTTCACAGGCAATAAAGGAGCAACATTTGCCAGGCCTCGCGAGATCCTAGCGACTCCTCACGTAGTCCTGTCTCTGCCATTTCGATTGCCGCCAGACATTTGCCAGATACGAGTTGCAGATAATAATGGCCGTGGCAATTTTTAATGGATTACTTGTTCACGAACCAGCTGAACCTTGGAGCGGGGTTTCTTTTTGGAGTTTTTTCCGGGATAACCATCAAGAGAAGGTGCTCTGAATCTCAGATATCTGTATCAGAAGTAGAAGCTGAAGGATCATCGTTTGTGATAGTATAACTAGTTGGACTTTAGTTTACTTTGCAATTTAATTTGTATTTACTGCAACCAAGTATTTTACTTGTTTCTTTAAATTGTAGTTTATATATTTAAACACTAAAAATCGAGCCTCTGCTATTAAGCCAGATAACTAACCCACTTATAATTAGAAGATAAGTATTCTGACAATCACACTTCAATAATTATGTATAAGGTTGTCCTAGAGTTATGATAATTTATACTTGGTAGGAAGACAAATGCTGTAAAGGCTGTAATATCTCATCAGTAAATAAAATGTTTATTATTTAACCCTACAACCTTTACTGCATTTGTCTTCCAACTAAGTTTAAATTAGAAAAATGAATTTCATAACTCCTTGCCATTTCTTTTGTTATCTTTTTAATAAAGAACAGATTTTTTCACATAATTCACATAATTGAATTCAATTTGAAAGCCATTATTGGCACCCTGCAACTTAACGCATCCCTTTTCCTTTCAGCTAGGCAAATAGTTGGAGGCCACTAATTAGCAGGATACCCGGGGATAGATACACCCACATCAGTTGCATGCGCCAGTTCAAAGAACACGGTCACCCCTTCTCCGGGCCAACAAGTAGCCAATGGCCAGCAAACAAGTCCGGCGATAAGATAAGCAAAGCAGCCCAAGGACTAACGTTGAGCCAGGACGAACAGCAGATGCTCTTCTTGCCTATATGAGAGGAGTGTGTGTGAAAGGGCAACCAGGGATGTCCTAGCCTCGTAATCGGGGTGAGTGTGTGTGTGTCCGATTATGCATAACGGTTCATTGCCTGGCAGGAGCAGGAGCAGGGGCTGAGGCAGGGGCAGGAGGCGCCAGGACTCCGTCTAATCACTGTCACATGCAGGCGTCGCTTACGCATTCAAAGCAAAGCGAAGCGAGACAAAGGCCGGACAATGCAGCAAGTCTTGGGTTTGGGGTTGAATGGTGGGTGGAAGGACATGGACATGGCTATGGACATGGACTGGGGCCAGTGGCCTGCTGTTAATTCGATTAATTACAACAATCAGCGGCATGTTTCATGTGGCAGCGACAGTTCGCTGAAGGCGCAGGAGCTTAACAAATTGCCCGATGCTAATGACACGTCCCAGCCCATCCCGCCAGCTAGTCTGGATCCAGCTCCCGCTCCTGCTCTGCTCCTGTTCCAGCTTCATTTTCCACAATCGAAGCATAATGACAATGATAGATTTCCCAATATCTGTCATGTTTATGGGCCAAACAAAGGCCACGGGGCGGAGCAGCACAGCGCCCGAAGAAAGCTGGAACAACAGAGGACATAATTGGATATAACATTTATACGCAATCATCGACAGATTGCAAAACGATTAAGCCAACCCTCGTCGAAAGCGGCAGCCAAAATGAGCACACACCATTTGCTGGATGCCCTGAGACAGGGAAAGGTATCTTATAAGGGTTTATTGCTAAATAAAAGAAAATAAGATTGAGTATTAAAAATAAATAAACTATGAAACGCTTGAAAAACTCTTAAAAACAATAAATTGCCTTAAGTATTTAAGTTTGTTTGCTATGTTATTTTATAGATAACTCTCATTGAACTCTAGAATGAACTCTATTTTGTATTATACTTATATTTAAACTATTGATGTTATATACAGGAACAACCTCAACTAAAAGCCACCATGCCCACTCCATTTCCCTGCGGACTTGGACTCTTTCAAGCTGGAAAAGCCGAGGGGAAAGTAAATCTAATCAGGCAGGGAGGGAGCCAATGTTCACCCCTCCTTGGCCAGGCCAGTCTCTCTCTACCGTTTTTTTTCTCTTGGCCCAAAGCAAATGCGGGCTGGTCCGAGTGGGCGGCAGTTCATTTACTGTTCAGTTTTTCGCTTTTCGCCGAGCAGAAACAATCAACTTAATTTGGCGCCCGCTGAAAGCCCTGTGGCAGATAAATTAAGTCATTAGTTCGAGCCGAGCCACCCTCCGACTCCGTCTCCAACTCCAACTCCAACTCCAACTCCAGCTCCAGCTTAGATGGACTTGGCAGAAGAAAGTTCCCAGAGCTAAAGTGGAAAATAAATTGGCAAACGTTTGTTTTGAGATTAACCGCGATTAGAACGTGGCAAGGCAGCGGCGGGTTGGGCTGGGGATGGCAGCAAATGTTGCCATTATTTGATAAGCTCAAACATAGACACGGACCTCATAGCCACCCCCTGTGTGTGTGTGTTTGTGTAAACAAATGGCAAATGCGAGAATAATCGTAGGAGATTAAAAAGTTTCATGTGCCCGCACAAAGGCCCAGGGAACCTGGCGCTCTGATGCGAGACAAATGAGTGGCGCACGTGAAGAAGCTTCTCGTCTGCCGGCTTCCCATCCTTGGCACCGTCCTTGGGCCCAACTAATTTATGGCGCCAGCATACAAATTACCCCTGGCTTCGCGCTCACCCCCATCTCTGCCTCAGCCGGGACTCAGCGGACTTAGCCAACTTGGAACTATCCCCTTCCAACAGCCCGACTCGGCTGGCACTATTAAGATCCAGGAACTGACAGATAATCCCACGACCGAGCGTATATTCATCATTTGGAGATCATTAATTAGCCAGTTATGTGGGCTGCCCAGGGTACAGGGCGGCGCCCGAGCTGAATGCCAGAGCGGATTTCGGTTTCAATCTGGATTTCCGCAAAGAATGTAAAGTGTATCTTAAGGTCCAGTTAATGTACTAGAAAAACTTTCTGTGTTTTAATTTAATTTATACAAAGACTCGGTTCTAAGACACTGGTATACATGTATGGTGTTTAATCAGCAGCACCTTCGAATGAGCATATTTATACCCATGCTGGGTATTTTAATTTTAGTCAGAAGTTTGCTACGCTGTGAAGGAAATATTTACTATATAAACACTAGCGCTCCCGGCAAACTTTGTTTCGCCCCTAATTGTTGTTTTACATAGTTCTAGAGTGATAATAA
>JAEIHY010009843.1:0-53895 GCA_018904565.1 Drosophila tsacasi
ATAAACAATACAGCACTTATTGTATAAAATAGCAAATAACTTGACAATTCATACTTAATTATCAGAATTTGTTTTTTAGTGCCAACATTTTAAAATATGGGAGAAATAAAAATTAAAAAAAAAAACTATTTCGATATTATATTCCAAAAATTAAAACCCCCCCCTTGGATGATTTCTGCGCACGGGCCTGGTCCTAGTTACTGATTATGACATTTACAGATGAGATGCTGGTAAGTGTTTGATTGCCCGCTCATTTTCTCAATAACAAGGACTGTTGTCCTGCCTGCCGAGGTACTTTTTTCACCTGCACTCACCTTAAGTATGCCACCCCAATCATTTTGCCCCCAACAACGGCAAATCAAACAAGGTTATGGCTTTTCCAGGTTGACCGTTTTCCGTTTTCCGGGCGATTTAGTGCCGTGGTCCTGAAAAAGAGAGGTGGAACAAAGGAAAAGGAGCAAAGGCAACCGAGGCATCCCATTCGAAAGAGAGGGAGAATGAGGGAGAGGACCAAACAAACGCCGTCTGGCTGTCACTTAATCGAAGCCATTAGCGTTATTAGTGGGCTCAGGTATAGCTACTGCACTGAGCAAAATAATAAGAAATTTGCAACAAAATTCTATTTGAGTTTGTATTTTAATTTTCTTTAAATTTAAAGGATGCAATATTTGGTATACATATTTATATTATTTATATGATTTAAAATCCCCTACTCCCATGCCTGACTCGCAGCCAAGTAGAGAGCAAAGAGAGTCTGGACATTGTGGATATAGTCGGCCTGAGACTCCAGCGGTCCCTCCACCCCGAACCTCTCGCACAGCACTCTGACATAATCCGCCAAGGATATGTTCTGCTGCAGACAGGATCCGTAGGCCTGATCTAAGGCATTCTTTGTCTCCTCATCGCCGTAAGATCTGGGCCAATCCTCCAAGAGGGCATCGATATCCTTGCGCGGCTGAGCATCGTACATTGATTGAGTCATGTGCACCTGTTCCACCTCGGAGATCCACTTATCGATATCCTTGGCCGATCGGGCTGTGGGTACCAGGGATGCCGAGGAGGCGTGTCGGGGATTGCGCCCCATACTGCCACTTAGCACCGATCGCAGTTTCATATTCAGTAGAGATGGCTCCGACTGAGTTCCCGAGGGCTCGTCCAGCAGCCACAAGCCCAATCTCTCCAGGTGCTCATCGAGTTCCCTTTGACGCTGCGGCTGCAAGAGCGGAGGAGCCTGGACCTTTAGCAGAGCATCCACATCGCCCACGGCTGGTACAAATTCAGGGATAAAGGGCTGCAGGTGGAACGGAGTATCGATCGTTTGTGGTGTGTACTTCAAGATATAGGGAAACAGGTCCTTGAGTTCCCCGGGCAGAGGTAGATCCTCCCACTTTTCGGGACTAATGCTAAAGGGCTGCTCCTCCTGACGCTCGGATCTACCTGCACTGCTCCTCATGGGTAGGGTAAACTTTTGGTGGGGCAACCGGGTTGCTCCTGCTCCTCCCCTTGCGCCTCCAGAACCCATTCCACCGCCCGCTGCCTCGTCGCTGCCGGAACTCATGGCATCGTCCTGCGACTGCTTGGAGTTGCGAGTGCTATCGGGTCGCTTTTGAGTTCTTGGTCCCGGCACCAGACCCGTCATGCCCACATGACCCATGGCCATGCCTTGTGGCAACTGCATCTCGCTGTCGTCGTCATCGTCGCTGTCCTCCGCCTCGTCATCGTGGTCAATGATGT
Source organism: Drosophila tsacasi (assembly GCA_018904565.1). Classification (NCBI taxonomy): domain Eukaryota; kingdom Metazoa; phylum Arthropoda; class Insecta; order Diptera; family Drosophilidae; genus Drosophila; species Drosophila tsacasi. The sequence continues at coordinate 1,735 of JAEIHY010009843.1, forward strand.
CCTGCAGGAGACCATCGTCATCCGTGGAGTTGTTTTGAAATTGCTTAAGGGAGAAAAATATTTGCGAATATTTATTAAAGTATGTAGTATTTCTATTTTCTTCACTTTGAATTTATATTATTATTTTATTATTTATTTTTGTATCGCTCTGACTCAACTTCAACACATGCACTCACCATTCGACGATGCCTGCCCGCGGCTGCTCTTTGCGAACCACCACCGGCAACACCTCCATCTGCACCTCTTCCGCCACCTGGGGCACCAGTTCGAGGCTCCATTTGGACACTGCTGAGGTGCTTGGAGTCGGGTCCGTTGATTGTGATCTCCTCGTCGTAGAAGTTCATGGCCAGCTGCCCGGGATTCAGAGTCAAAATAGCTCTCCAGCTGTGAGTGTACTCTCGAGCTATTCAGTTCCTTTCTCGTCCCTTTTCCTGCCCACTTCCTGGTTTTCCGCGAAAATCCGCACAGCAGTTGTCTTGCAATTTTCCGCTCCTTTTGCAGGTGCCGAGGCGTCGTCCTTGTTTCCTTTCACCGTCGCGTATATTTCTTTATGCCGAAATATTGGGTTTTTCCCAGCGTTTTCCGTTTTGTTTTGGCTGATTTTCCTCGCTTACCTGCTGCTGCAAAAGTTGTCAATTGCTTTGGCCATTGTCGGTGTCGATGGCAATGTGGTAGTCTTGACAACGCTATAAAGTCCTTTACACAGGGAAAAATAAAAATGACTGTGCTAAATAAAATGAATAAAATAATAAATAAATGAATAATAATAAAAAATATGGGAATCGAAAAATATTGCAATTATGTGGGTTGATATTTTTTACTTAAAAGTATTTTTTAATAAAGGCAATAAAAATTATATTTAGCCTATTTTAATGAATTTACGTAAATGTGTTAAAATAAATTATTAAGTAAATTGCTTTTGCTTTTTTTTTTAGTATTTTAAAATTACTTAATATGTAAATTTACAACAAATTTTCGCCAGTGCATTGGGTGCCATTTGTTGTTTTTTGGCTGGTTGCTATTGTCATCTCCTTTTTGGCCTGCGAAAACATTTACAGCTGTAGAGGTTGGCCTTTGTTCCACGCCAAGGGATTTAATTACATTCAATTCTGAACCGATTTTCCATCACTGGCCGCCTTTCGGTTCGAGTCCATTTATAATTTGTAGCTCCTGTTTAAGGTTTATGGCGGCGAATTCATTAATGGGTGTGTTAAATTTTGTAGGTTTCTCAAAAAGGCTTAACCAAATAGGGTTTCATTAACGTGAGGCGCCGCCGGCTTTAGTTTAAGGTAGAAATTTTCGGAGAGGCGGAAAAATAGAAGGGTCAGAACATATGTGGGTATTTCTTTCAGATAATATTTTGGAATATTCCAATATACGGTTTTCCATGATCCTAAAGTGGTAATGGGTTTAAAATAGAAGGCTATTATACTATTTTTTTTAACGATTACGGGCAACATATGGCAAATATTTTTATACTGGTTTGAGATAATTGTAAAATGACAAGATTAACCAGATTAAGATAACTCCTTAATCTTGTTAATCTTTGTTAAATATAAGATATACATATGTACTTAATCTGATAAAATATACTTTAAATCTTCTTAAAGTATAAGATTTTTTTTAATTATAGAATATTTTTTACCTTTATTATTTTTTCCCCCATTTTCAGTTATAATATTTTGTATCGCCTCAACCCCTTATGTCCCACAGTCAAATTGTTGGTCCCCTTAACGCCGTCCATGCCTTTCATTCACACGACTTCCACTCTCTTTACGCATTTGCTCTCATACTATGCCATTGTGAGAAACAACAGAGCGCTCTGAGAGAGAGCACAGTGGGTAAATAGAGGCCAAAATATGGTTTATTTTTGTTATTTCTTAAAATTAAACAATACAATTCTTTGATGCTGTATAATTTTAATCGTTCGAATTGAAGCCATTCAATTAAGTCTTCCTATATATCACATTATTAGTAATCCATAGACAATAACAATAGTTTCCCCTTTTACTCTAATGTTATCTCTCGAGCAACAACAAATGGCAAAGAGAGAAAGAGAGCGGCACAGTGATCTGTTATTTAACAGACCGCTAACAGCCACCGGCGCACAGTGGGGCTTATCGAGTTATTTCGTTGCTAAATTAAGCCTTTAAACATAAGTAAGAAAGTTAGGTAATTCAAATAATATATGTTAGGTAATTTTATAACCTATGGGTACTGTAACTGGACTTTATTGAATTAAAATATATATCTGAGCTAAATTGCTAGAAATCCCGCATCGTGAAAACATACATTGATATAACATACCTATATTAAGAACTTAAGGCACACAATATAAATATATATATTGTATTACTTTATTATATCAATTTGTACAAAAGTAATTAATTTAGCTACGAAAAAACTCAACTTGCCCCACTGTGCTGCGTATACTTGTTTTCCAGCCGTATGCTTGATTTCGCCGCTTCTCTTTGGACCTCACCTCATTCGCGTTTCGAACCTGTCGCTGTGCGGACGTCACGTTTTGCCGCTGCTCCGAGATTCAAGAAATCGAGTCGAAATATCCGATTTTTACGTCTTTTTGCTTGGCCATATCACGCTTTATCGCTCAGTAACGGCGACCATTAATTAAATGGCAAAGTGTCGGTGTGTCAATTGAATCTGTACGACTTTTGATTGAATTAAAATACGAAGTTGCAAAACACAATAACAGCAATAATAGCCAGTGCAATTAGCGGTAATTAAGCCGGACCATCGCGGTAATTTTTGCACATTTCTGATCGGGCGCCAAAAGATATTTTTTGCACACACACTCTTGCTCCCTGCCTTTTTTTGGGATAATTAAATTGGAGAATTGTGCTTTGGGAAGAGAGTCCTTCCGCCTGGTGTCGTGGTTGTGTGTGTGTGTGCTACGGTGTGTGTTCAGTTGTTGTGGAGGAATTTCTCATTAAACCGGCGCTAAAAGGATTACGAACCCGTTCATCTTCATCGTCATCAGACCCGCAGCGGCCCGAATAACGGTAAGTTGGCAGGGATTCCCCCGCATTCACTTTGATTTGCACTTGGCGAAAATGTAGGGAGATTTGAAGAATTTAAAGATTTGATGAAGTTAAATTGGAAAAAAAAACACGGGAATAGTATTTATATATTTATATTAATTTTTATTCGAAACATTTGAAGGGAACTTATTAATTCCAAAGAATTTTTGAATAACTAAAGTTTTCCCATGACGATTTTCAATATTATTTAATTACGTTTTTATATAATTATTCTCCTATGATTCCTAAAAATAATTTTACATTTTGTTTAAAAAATGCATTATTAAAATATATTTATTTAAGCTCTTAAAAATCGGCAACTCAAAAAATGAATCTGTAATTCTTGTCTGAATACCTTTTCTTTAACATGAAAAACACTTCTCTCAGTACACACCTTCAATTCCGCTACTCTCGTTTTATGTGTTGGCTTTTCACGCGACCCTCGCAACAGTTAAAAAGGGTTGACCATGTGCCGAGGGTCAATATGCTTTTGTTGAGGTTAAACTGTGCTCGGAGGATACAAATCCCGCCACCCCTTTTAGCCAGCCGACACCCACTTACCACTTACCGCTCTCACCCAGCCCCTTGTACAGCCGCCGCCACATGCGAGGCCAACAATGAAAAGCCCCTCCGAAAAAACTTTTCGGCAATAAAACGAAATTGTTTTGAATTATTGAGATCTCTGGGTGGGCGAGTGGGGAGGAAAACCCGGCCTGTAACCGGATGGTGCCTTTCTGGTGTTGCTTCCTTTTTTATATTGTTTAAATATAATTTATATTTGGCGCATTTATGGCCAGGACAGGCCTCGGGGTCTCGGGACCCCCGGAAAAGGACTCAGGACTAAGGCAGGGCCCCTTATAGGTGTCTGGGGGCATTAACGGTTAACATGTTTGCGGTTTTTGATTGCTGCCAAGTCCTTTTATCAGCCCATAAAACGAGGCGATCCAAATGTCGGGCTTGACTATACGAGGGCGTGAGGATATGCGAAAGGATACGTTGTGTGTGTGTGTGGTTTCTGCAAATCGGCGAAAGGTTTTATAGAGTTGAGCGGAGTAACGACCAGTTTATCAATTCTGTATGGAGCTTTGGTCGCAACCCGATAAGAGTTGTATGCAAATACGAAGAGAGGTTGGGTCGATGCACTGAAAGCAATGAAATGAAGAAAAGCTCTGGATAATGATATCAAGGGTGTGAAGATACAAATGAAATTAAAAGATAAACCAACGGGGAACAATAAACATAATTAAGAATAAATATATATGATTCATTCATTTATTAAGAAATTACTAAAAAATAAAGAAAACCCTTGTATCTTTTACAAATTCTCTGATTATTTATACTCCAAATATCTTAATCAACATTATAGCTTAAAAGCATTAATAAATAAGCTATAAATTAATACACACACTTGGGTATAATTTACCGAAACTCAAGCTCCATTAATACCAACTCGAAGGGCATCAATTTCTCTGTCTTCATCTTCTTCCTCCTCCTCCTCGAACACAAATTGCAACCTTTAACAAATATTAAGATTCATTTGCAGCGAGGAGAATCTAATTTCTTGACCAAGTCAGCAACGTCTGTGGTTATTAGCTGGCTGCTGACCGCCAGCATCCAGCGTTCGACATCCCGGCGTGGCTAATTAATTTCCATTCAAGTAAATGGAAATGCGTAACCACAGAATGCCGCAAATTAATTTTCAGACGGAAAGAAGGAGAGGAGCCACCGACAGACAGACAGACAAGCAGTTAGATGTTGAACAGAGTGTAGCTGTTAGATCCACAAGGAGAAGGTACTAGAGAACAGTGCGGTTCATTTAAAAAAATTAATGTTTAATGAAAGAATTACATGATTCGAGATGTCTGAAAAAAATAAAAACCTAAAAGGAAATTATATTTTTTTTAAGACATTTCACAAGTCATGTTAACCTTTAAGCATTTATTGAAGGGATCCTGCTTAATATATTTCACATATAAATAAAGAATACTCATAAATTATCTTCATCTTGTTAAATATTTGTACATTTTTCTAAACCAAATTTCACCAGACTTTTCCCCTCTGTTACTTTGTTAACATTTATCTAGTGTCTTGAGATTAATTGCAATTATTATTACAAAAATTCCTGGGCCTTTCAGCCTTTGAAACGCACTGTATACACATACTATCCATTTATTTGCGGGCAATATAAATTCCTCGAGTTCTGTCTGCCATTTTTATTTGTATTTTGCGGTCTGGCCTGGTGCTGCTCTATGGCTATTGCTGTTTATTGTAATTTTTTATGGTCCAGCCATGGTTCTTTGGCCCCATAACTAGCGACTGGCGACTTCGACCTATATACAAGTGATTCTATTGTGGCTTGGACATATTCCGAGGCCTAAATCCAAAAGGCCGAGGCCTCGGCCACCCAGACACTCGCAGACTTTTCCACTTTCGCTTTTCATTGTGTGCTGCTATGTGTGCCATAGGAAAATAAAGGAAAGGCGAAAAGAAAATGTTTGCTTATCTCTTTGCCTACACATTTTTATGTGTGTTGTGCTGTGCTGTGCTTTTGTCTCCCGCTCTCTGTTGAATGGGTGTTGGGGCTTAAGGATTCGCTGTTTTGGACTTTTTTCGGATAGTCATCAGCATGCAGGGGCAGGCACCAGCCTCAAGAGCCACATGGCTACATGGCTACATGGCTACACCCACTCCTCCTCATCTAATCTCCTCCGAGTTTAGCGAAAGCGAAAGCCCTGCTGGGAAGGTCACCATAAAAACGAGAATCGTTCTACGGTTGAAAGTTTGTCGTGACAGCGAATTATGCCAGATTGGTTTTTATTTAAATTAGTTTTAGATTCCTTCGGGTTCGCCTTCGATCCAATGTTCGCTCAAGTGTTAAAACTGAGGATACAGAAATTGATTTTTGGGCCAGAGATTGAGAGCTTCAAGCGAGCTCTGAGCCAGGCGGCGGCTTCCGTTCGTTTGTTTTATGGCCAACTCAGCTGTTTCCCCAGAAGTTTGGGCCCAGTCTCAGACGAATAAATAAACAATACAGCTGAGAAGGGGCCCGGGGAATCGGATTTCAGTGTCGCCTATCAATGACAAATTGCATACAGAAGCAAATGTTTTCGTTTTCACTGTCAAAAACTCTTTGGGTGTGCTCCTCCGCTCCCTATACTTTATCCCTTTTCAAGACGACTGCCAAGTAATAATGACAGTTTATTAAATGCCAATTCAGATCCACATCTCGGATAACCCATTGAAAGTTTGGCAAACAGAAAATAACACAACTCTTGATTGCCGGCCAAACTTTTTTCGTTAACCTTTTCGGGCTGACCCCCAAGCCGCATCGCATCGGTTTCTCATCAGCATAATCCCATGGGAGGTAGGGAAGGAGCGGGGCTCTATGGGTAAAAACACACAACTTTCCCAAGCCCCAGCCAGGCAGGCACACACGCCCCACCACTCAAAGATAACTTTTGTAAACATCTCTCTGGCTGCTTGGAGATACATCTCAGCTCTGCCCCGAAAGCCGTCGTATCATTTATCATGGCTTACACGCCGAAAATATCATTTACATGGCAAAGGCAAAAGGCTGTGAAAACGGAAAAGTGAAATGAATTATGTTGGAGGTGATGAAGTTATCATTGGGCTATCAACGCCACGGAGGCGGAAACCGTTCAAGTTGTCAATGAGATTGATTATTCAAAAGGGGGAAAAAGGCGCCAGCTCTCAAAGAGTTTCCTCAAGTGTCAAGAAAAATGACAATTAATAATTAATGAATTTTCCAAATCGTTGAGGAAGGGTGAGGGCTTAACTTGTTATATAATATGTAATGTGAGAATGTATATATGAAAATAAATGATTACATATTGATGATTATAAAATACACAAAGCTAAGGAAATATTTCTTAGGAAAGGAATATATACAACCTTAGGTACAAAAATTGAGAAGGTTTTTGTTATTATAAAAACTCAAACTCTTTCTTAGAAACTAATAAAAAGCTTTCTGTTATTTAATAACCCTTTTAAATTAATAAAAATCCACAAACACCATAAAAATATGAACCGAAAATATGTGTTAGATTATTCAATCATTTTCAAGAGAAAGTTTCTCAAATGATGTGTTGAGTTTAAGTCACCATCTAAGCCATTGAAAGTTAATCAATTATTTGCTGCTGACTAACAAAAACTATCTGGATCATAATCATAAAATAGTTCCAATTCTCCGAATAATAGCACGCAAAAAAATCTTAAAATATTTGCAAATTTTCAGTTGAAACCATCTTAATATCAACCACATTTTTAGACGGTTCTGCTCTTGTCTGAAACTTGTTAAGAAGCCATTTCTAAGCAAAGTTTTTTAGTGTTGTCTGGTTCTTTGATTGTTATGTCTTCACCGCTCCGTTCTGCTTTATCATATCTCTTTCACTTTGTCATTCTCTGGCATTCCAATAAACAGTTCTAGCGCTTTTTTGTTTGTTGTTCTTTTTCCATTTTGCCGCCGCAAAGAAGTATTATTATTATTATTATTACGGTGACCCATTTTGCTCGGTGTATATACTTAGTGTGATTTTCAATTACCAAATTACTGACCCCAAAAGCGATTACTAAACATGCTCCACTGTGTGCCATAACTGCTTTGATACCCACTATGTATATATAAAGTATATGTTTGTAACCACAAGATTGCTTTATCAGCAAAAAAAAAAACCAAACACAGTTAGCAGCCAAAGAATGGAACTATATTGAATTGGAAATGGAGGTGGATTCGTATGGGCATGTATCAAGAGAGAGCAACAATGGAGCTGAGCTGGTGGCCTAGTCAAATATGTGGGGCTCAGTGTTTGCTTTAGATAAGCTATCTTAAGAATAAGAATTTCCTATCGAATCGGCACCTTAAGATTCACAAATCCCTCGCGACGCCAAGCAATACAAAGAAATACCATTAAATTCGATTCCCCTCTATTATTTATATTTTCGCCACGCAATTTATGAGCTCATCAATGGCTGCGACAGGTTGACGCTAACGATTTGAATACTCAGCTTTATTTATAGGGATTTATCAGCGCCATCAAATGCATGCACATAAGGAAAAATAGGGAATTTAGATACTATTAGGGTAATAAAGTATATACAATTTAATTATATATTTAAAATTATATTTTTTGGGTTAATCTAATGATTTTCTTATATAGTAAAGTGAGATATATCTTAACAGAACATTATTATTAGACTTGATCATCTTCCAACAATTCTAACCTTTATTATCGTAGTTTACAAAATATTTTTTATTCTAAATATTCAGTTCTCAATTGCCTAATGTCCAAGTGTATATATATTTATTTTCCCCCACGTTTATCTCTGCCATAGTATTATTATTATATTTTTGTTAGCAATTTGTTGAGGCAGTCGGTTTGCTGTTGACTCTTCGCTGAGTCAGTTCCTTAATGTTCTGTTCTTTCCGCTGCTGCCTTTGTTGCCTCTCGACGTTCGACTTTTATCATTTTGATGTCATCGAGCGGGTTCTTGTGCTCATAAAAAATCGTCTTACGGTGTTTTTCTTCTTTCGAAACCTTTTTCTTCCTTCCCCTCCCCCGAAAAGACTTTTAATATCTCATTCTTGTTGTTTGTTTTGGCTCGAGTTAGTTGAGCGCGTCAGCTGGTCGCACCATAATTTTAATTAAAAATCGCTTAAAATCCTTGGGAAATTGTTCCAAAAAAATACTAGACAACGAGCAGGAGATTAAGATAGGTAGATATAAAAAAGAGGGGAAATGTGAGGAGGTTTATTGGAGGTGACTGAGTGTCAACACGTGCCAGATTGTTTGTGTGTGTTGTTTGAAGCTGGCGAAACTTTTCCGCAAAGTTTTTCAACAAATTGAAAGCGTCTAAAGTTGCAGCGAGCTAAAGTATCTGCAAGATAAAAAAGGCAAGATATGGAGAGCCTGAGAAATGAAGTTTTATGCGCATGCAGTTTACTTGTTATCCTGGCACAGTTGTTTTTGTTGTTCCGTGACACTTTGCCGCATTAGCATAAACAAATGGAGACAAATTCCATAATTGGCCCGAAGGTGGACCTTGCCAGGGTGCGTTTCAAAGAATTGTTTCATGTTTTAATGCTTTAGCTATCTTTTTTCGCCTGCTTCCCTCTCTCACGTGCGAGTTGTGGGGGTGGGCCATCATGGCGTATGATGAATTTGACGCACGTGCATGTCACACGTCACACTGTGGTTGCTCGTCGGTTGTTGTTGTTGTTGTGGTTGTTGCACGGATGGTTGTCCTTGATGCTGCTGTTATGCCTTTGTTATCCTGTCAGGTTTCGGCTGATGGCGTTGTCAACATGCTGCACGTACCGTGGGTTTCCCTGGCTATATCCTTACATATAAAAGGTGAATTTAGCTTGTCATTGTGCTTGGCAACGTTAAGAGTCGACTTCCGGTTAGCGGAAATGCGAATTATAAGGTATTCACTTGACTTAAAATGACTAATGCATATTTTTGGTGATTATTTGTGGGGGAAAATAATAAGAGCAATGGAAAATGGTAGCAATACAAGTATGATAATTAAAATGAAATATTTGTTGAGCCTTGGAAATTTAATTTGTATCTAAATAATTCTACTCAAATGATATTTCAGCTTCAATAGTTCCTATTTATTTTATTACAAAATTATGTTTTTAATAAAAAAGAGCATTTAAAACTGGTCACACATCCCTGCGCAACCAATGCCAACAACTTCTGTATTTCTATATATCCACCACTTGCCGCTGCTTATTCGTGCATATTTGAATCGAATTCGTTGTTGCCACTGCTGTACTCGCTGTTGTTATTTTTGTTGTTATGCCAGCGACTTACACACGAACAAATGCAGGAATTATCATACGCACCGTTGACCCAAATTTTTTAAACCAAACCGAAAACAACACCCTTGGAATCAGCCGAGACACAACGACGAGCCCACATGGCGAGGCAGAGCTGGATAGTCATTTTGAAAATAATATATTTGGCAGCACGTGCAGAAGGAGAGGCAACGGGATGGGCAACCCTGAAGAGGGTTGCCGCTGCCGCCGTTCATTATGCTTAGTTTTTGGGGCGCGGCTTAGGGTCTCCTTCGAAATTGGGTCAGTCAGTCAGTCCCAGTGAGCTTCTTCCGCAATATGTGCAGTTTGTACTATATATATTATATATAGTCTGCCATATAATGGAATGATATTTTGTCAAGTTAGTTAGTTTCCCATTTTGCCCTCGCAGGCTCACTCTGATTTTCCATCCTGCATTCTGCATTCTTTGCTCCCAGCCTCTGTCTTTGCTCATTAGGCGACAAAGCGTTACTTTCTTTCTCTGGACCACTTTAGCCAGCTTTCAGGCGTTTCGGCTAATTATGAGGCAAATTCGTCCAACATCTGCAGTGCCTGGGCCCCCACCCTTCCATCCGGCGAAAGTGTTGGCAAGTGAACTCAGTTCAGGAGAGGATGCATTTTATTTACGACAAAGTGAGCTTGCCGCCAGCTGTGTGCCACAAGATTTGAGGGAGGGAGGGTAGGGGAAAAGCCAGGGGATTCCTTTTTGTATGGGAGGTCTCTCACTAAAAATGGCTAGGAGCTATGGATGTGGAAAATTGTCTTTTTGGCAGAAAGGGGGAACGCAGACTAATTTATAAGTTTTCCGAGTAGAAAAGCACTTACCAAGAAAGGGGTTGGTATTTTTTGTATATTTATCACAGTTAAGTTAGAGGTTTCAAGTGAGGAAAGCGTAAGAATATCGAGATAACCTAATCTCAAACTGATTACTTATATAAACTCTAAATAAACTCTTAAATAAACTCTAATAAAATAAATAGAAATTCCTTAAGTAATTGAAATATATTCCGATTGCTGCTCCTTTCATTTGCCAAATGTCTGTAGTCTCCCATATCTGCCTCACTCCACATTCCATCGAAACCAGAGATTGAAGAGATTTCCCTATTAGGCCAAAGACCCTATCGAAAGTTGATCACTTGAGCGACTAAATGCCTTGTCTTCTTGTCGTGTCTGGTCTTTCGCGATGGCTTGTCTAATTCTGGCCAACAGCTAACAAAGACTAGATTTTGACAGCTCTTTCTCCTGCTCCCCCTGCCTGCCTGCCTGCTTGCCTGCTTGCCTTCCCTGCTGTTGGCCATATAAGGCATCGTGGCAGCCAAGCAGCCTTACATAATCCCGCTGGCCATTGAGCATTTCTCGCACATGGCGCTGCCCCATTGTTTGTCTGTCATTATTAATCCAATTAGTAGTTGTAATAGAACGTGGACGTTGCACAACCCAGAAACGTGCCCCAAAGGAAATTGGGTCGCTTTGTGGCACGAGACTGCGCGCGAATCGAAACCAATTGAGAGACAGTTGCTGTAGTTGTAGTTGCTGCTGGAAAAACTAGGCCCCAAGGCAAGGGGATCAGCATGTCAGGGGTAAGCGGCTTAGTGGCAGCTACTTAGCAACCGACTTTGTCTCACTGCCGATGCTAATGATGTTGCCTGCTGAATGCTGAGTGCTCAGTGCTGATGGTGACATAAGCGGCCAATGTGCATCTGGATGCAACTCAGTTTGCAGTACAAAAAGGTCAAGTTCAATCTATATTAACTGTTTGTATCGGAGACAATGGTGTCATGTTATACTTTGCATCGGAAATTTAAAGATAAATCTTTAAAAAATAAAGCTGATGGGAAAATTCTTATGAACGGAGCTGAAGGAACTCGTTTCTTTTGGAAACAAATATATTATTGAATATTTATCTTAGAGTACAATTTTCCTATTTATAACCTTACAAATACAAATGAATAAGTTTATAAATTTCTCAAAAATTTCTAAGTTGCTATAAAATTATAATAAATTAAATACCTAGAATATATTAACTAACTGCTAATTTTTGTTTCATATTCATGTTATTTAAACCCATTTAATCCATGAAAAATCTCTCTCATTTTGAGGAAAAAATCTAATCATTTTCAAAGCTTTATTAAATTATTAGAATTTAATTGTTTTCTGCTTTTCTATATATCAAGCTAAACGTATAATTATTGCCTTTCAGCACAGAATTTTCCCCTTTTTATTCTAATTGATTCTAATTAAAAATAAAGTGGGATTTTCTTTACGCTTTTATTATACTCTCCAAGTATAATCAAGCGTAAATTATAACAGCAATTGCACTCGCCGATGTCTGTTTCTGTTGTTTATTTATAGTTTAATTATTTGCTTGTTCGACGGTATTTAGACAAGTGTTCTTCAGTTTATAATGGGGTCTTATGGGGTTAATGCGAACATTTAATAATAATTCGAGCTGATTGTACTTACCATATATATGAGTTATGTTTGCTTTTTATCGCTTCGCTGGCAGTACGTGCTGTTTTTGTGATATATTCTGTGTAATTCAAGCTCTTTTTATTTGGAGTCTGCATTTGATAAAGGAATTCGCCAGAAAAGCAAATTTGATAAAATCTTTGGTTACTTGGTTTTGATTTATCAGCTGTTGGGGAATTTTCGGTTAAGATGATTTCCTAGGGGACTAGAATATATAATATTATATATTTGTTTTGAACGAGTATTACTTTCCGGTCTCTAAGCTAGTGTTATCCCAGTAAACAATCTAATGGGCAACATGTGTTTTCCAAAGTATCAAAGTTTGTTTATGGTATATTTTGTTTCTGGTTTATATCGTTAACAAACTGTTCTACCTATTGACAAATAAACTGGCACCAGCTGCCAGCTCAATGTTTTCTTATTTACAATTGCCTAAACAAACAATCATTTTATGAAATGTTTTTGAAGCCTTAAAGTTGGTGTTAACTTCTGACACTTTAGCAAATACCTAAGCTGATTTACTTTAAAGCGTATACTCAAGAAAATCTTTAAGAAAATCGACTTTAAAGTAAGCCCTATAATCGGCTAAAAAGTAATTTGATTACATGAATTTTTTTCTATAAATAAATACGTCTGGCTGTTGCATTATTGCATTACTATTGTCAGACGAGAGGTCACGAGTTCGAAAGAAGAAAAGACGTGAAAGACTGACAGCCCTCATGACTAATCGCATCAAAATGTACTGTGACCAGAGCTATAAAAAATATTAATCATCCAGAGAAAAGGCGGAGAACTGACAGCAAATAGAAACCGAAATCGTAGAAGATTGAGATGACTCGTGGAGAATTACGAATGCGGTTTGGTAATCACCAAAGGAGAGTGGTAATATGAGGAAAATTCCTGCACATAAAAGTGCTTCTAGATGCAGGCATTGGCATTGATTGAAGCCCACTCATGCCACACTCGCACACTCGTGCAATCAATCCCGTCTGCAGGCATTATTTGCATAAGTTGTTGAACTTTAGATAAACGCTCATGAGAGGCGTCGGGTGTCGGGTGTCGAGTGTCAAGCCATCTGAGGTTCAATGGGTGAAAAGTGCCACAAAGCGAGAGTTTTAATTTAGCCTCGCTCGAGGCTCTCTTTTCCAAGTGCCATCGATGGAGTTATTGCTTCGGATAGATTCATTTTGATTTGCATAAATTGCCGCTGGCTGTTCGAAACTACCACAGAAACTTTTCCTGGCTAAACTTTGCCTCAAATTGCTTCTACCTGCGGCAAATCACACAACACACACCTCAATCCCTCGAAAAGCCTCGAAAAAAACGTAAATATGAACAGCAATTTTTGTGTTTCAACCAACGAACGTGACATTCATGAGAAAATGTCCAATAAACACAACATTTCTAGAGAAATATGAATAAAATTGATAAATGAAAGCGCAATTTGTGTGAGTCAGACTCAGGCAGGCACTTATTCTCGTTGTATTTTCCTTCAATGGTTTCTTCTTTGATTGTGAAATGAATAGAGAGAGATACTTTGAATTTCAAAGATTTTCTCTGAGGCGTGTTTAGAATATTTATTTATTTTTTTCCAAGCAAAAGGTAATTAAATAGAAGAATCTTGGTTTATTTAAAGTCTTTGTGTGATTAAATGTTTTGTTGTTTTTTCGTTTATAAAATAAAGCAAGTTATTGAGGTTTTTGATTGGTTAAATATATAAAAAATATTCAAATATTTATTATTTCTTCTTTAACCTAACTTCAATTTAATAATAAATCTAAGCCACAAAATTCTTGGAAGTTTTATCAGAGTTCCCTGTGCTTCCCCTTTTTTTTTTAAAGGTCACCCCTGAGAGTATTTATTTTTCGCTTAAATCCCTTTGTATTTTTCTGTCAACATTTTGGAGGCCGTTAATGTCACACATACACCGCCCCACCACCACCACCCATCCGAGCATCTGAGTATCCTGCTGCTCCCGATGATGATAAGCAGCAGAACAACACAAACCCAAACGACATTATCATAATTGCTTATGCTTCATTACATATTTGCCGGGGCGAGTACATGGCGGTCATACAGATAGGCTTAAAGCCCGAGTACTTCTCCTCCTGGCAACAGCCCGAGAACCTAACCAAACACGGTAGTCGGAACCCGCTTATGCCGACTCAGCCAGCCAAGCTCCACAAAAATATAAAAATAAAACGAAAAAAAGAGGAAAACAACGCCACCATAATCATTGAATAAACAAGCTGATAAAACAAAAGCAACATAAATAAGCGCAAATATTTGAGACAGGCAACGAGAGAGCCGACATACTCCCAAGAGCAGATAAAGATAGAGATCGCCAAAAGGCAACTCCAGCGGAACAAACAGACAGCCAGGTTTGGACAGTGAACAAAATGGGACTTTCTATGGTCAATATTGAGAGATCTTGATGTGGGTTAAGGGGTTATTTTATTGTTATAGAAATTAGTTCTGAGAAGGGTTTGGTTTCTATCAGGTCATGATCTTGGTTTGCTGCCTGAGATGTCTAAAATAAAAGTAAACTCAATAGTAGTAAAGAGTTTTTAGGACTTAAAATGTATTAAAAATACTCTGCAATCTTAAAATATTTTTGAATTATTTTGAACATTTTATATTGATATCAAACTTAGCATAATATTTTCCCAGAATTACAGAACCTTCAAGACCTTAACTTTAACTTTTCCCCGTGTAAGAATCCAAATTGGAAACCAAATCGCTGTACAGCTCAAAGTCCCGCTTTTGAGTCGGATGCAGACAGGGTCTTATAAGTCTTTACTAGCCGCTTTAGTCGGTCGAACTAACGGCAAGCCCAAAAAAGGGCATGGTCTTTCCATCTTCCATCCGCATCTAAAAAATCATCGCCATGTGTGTCCACTTTTTTTGCGCTCCATCTGTTATATACATATATACTTATTTTTCCTATATGCCCCCTTCTTGCCGCCGTGACTTGGCGATTTTATTTTCGCTCCATTTGTGGCCATAAATATTCAGTCAAGTGTCATCGTTGTGGCATGTCTAGTGGAGTCTGAAATGAAATAGATGCAGGCAACTCGGCTGGATGAATGGAACAAAAAAGAGACTCGCGGAGCACCACATATGAGAAGGCTTAAAACGAGTTAAGTCACTTCTGTGGTCTCGCGACCAAGTGGCCTCCTCCAATGGCTACGCCTTCGGTTCGGTTCAGTGGAACAGTCCTCCAATTCTCTAGCACCGCAAGCACCGAGCCCCAAACCCCAATCCGCAATCCGCTAAGCCCGAACCGCTCCCGGACTTCCAACTGGCTGCCAATTGTGGCAGCGACTAAAGATTTCGTTCGCTGTTGTGTGTGACCGCAGCTGCGACCCGCAGGAAATGTGCACAGGGAGAAATAATAATAAATATTAACTCAACTTGTATAATATTTCTTGGGATAAAAAAGTAATAATTAACTTTGATATCAATCTTAGCCATAATAAATTACTTCGAAGTCTTCAAAGAAATGTTTTCATAGTTTTAAACAAACTATTATCTGGCAGCAAATATTAGCTCCTAAACCCTCTTAAATATTTTCTACTGTGTACCAAATAACGTCAAGAAAAAACCGCGCTAGAGAACCAAACAATGTGGCCAACACAGATGGGTCAGACCTTAAAGGGGGAAGATTGTAGCGATGCGGTCTCCGTAGCGGGTGTTTTGGGTTAAGTTATGGCGTTGGCAAAAGCATTCCATAAGAGCTTAGCAAGAAATAAGGAGAAAAAATGGAGAAACGACCGGGTCTGGACGGGGCTGCGTGGGAGGTTCGATGAAGTTATCATTGCTGGAGATGAATAAATTTCACCAAGTGTTGGGCATAACCTGTGGACAGCCAAAGGATGTAGATTATCGTCGATAAACACGACAGAGAGATTGTTCAGCAGCGATGTGAATCAAGGCAGATAAATTGGGTGTATTTTAATAGAGATTTTTTTGAGGGGGAGATTAAAAAAAGAGATTAATAGCAAACAGTGAAAAATCATTCCTAAAATAGGGTATAAACTAAAACACTTACTTTTTGTTTATTGATTTAATGAAGAATGTATTTTCTATTGCTTGTTTTTTCATTTAAAATTTTAATATTATTGCCTGTAAATTAAAGTTTTTTGTTTTTATATAAAATATTTATAGATTGAAGCTTCTTTCATTTTAATTGTCTTAATTAATAGCAAGTGTAATTATTCTGTATAATAAATCACTAGTTTTTGCAGGCTTTGTTTCTGGCGCTATTTTAATTTTATGTTTATGAATTCCGTATAAAATATTTTACAAATTCTTCCTTCTCTCCTGAAATTTCCTTTTAAATACATTACATATATTTGTTATAAACTCAGCATAACTCCTTGCGCAGCCCTCGTTGATAAGCAGAAGCCACTCACGGAAGTGCAATGCATGTAAAAGTCATGAATATGATGAAGTATTCAAAGCGAGTGCAAGAACGCACTCACACTTACGACTCCTTGGCACAGGAAGCTGCAGGATTAACTGGCCACTTGAACACGATTATGTGCGAAAGAGAGAGACAGCAACAGGGTCTTAGATAGAGATAGCTAAGGAGAGAGTGAGGGAATGAGTTATTGAGAAACATTTCGATTACTAATCATTGAGTACTTATCGGGCAATGAACATCGGTCTCAAACAGATAGGTGGGAAATTATCTATGCCTCCTAGGCTCTCCCTCTAACCTCGTACCCTCTCTTTCTAGCAACTATACCCCTCTCTTTCTAACCACTTTACCGCTCTCTTGGTAACCACTTTAACCCTCTCTTGGCATCAGCTCAATCACTTGCACGTGCTCGGAGGTTAAAGCGGTTATTCACGCTCAATTTGCATGCATTTCATTTAGTCGATGAATTTTACTCTGAATTTCCAAACATCCATCTCTCTCTCTCTCTGTATATATACCTGTCTCTCTGCCTGAATTATTACCTGAAATATATAGGTACATATTCAGATTGGTTTATTTTGCCTTCGGTTTGCTCAAAGTGCACGGGGCCCAGGTCACGTTTTTGATATTTCATTCAATCAAAACAAATTGCTCTGGTCAGAGCCGTCGCCGCGACTGCCCTGTGGTACTCCGCTCTTAAATAAATAAAAATAAAAAGAAAATATACACTCGTACCTACCACAAACCCTGCCCGGCTGACCAGGGGCCCAGGGGCAAAATCTTGTTGCGGTTAACTTATTTCAGTGAGCTCGGGTCGTTAGGCAAACGACCGGCGTAAAAAATGCCCAGATCGTTAAACAGAAATTAGATTAAACATCATAAAAATGCAAGTCCCAGTCAATTACAGATTCCGCGATGCTGAAGAATGGTAGAACGAGTGGGTGTGGCCCGAAGGAGTTTAAAAATTGCCAATTCTTGGCAGGCACTTTGCTAATTGACAATTTCCAAAAACCTTCGAAAGAAAAACTTTTTCCGCCTCGTGCTCTCTTTCTGTCGTTTCCTTTTGTAATAACCCCAAAGTCAGTCATTTCGTCTAAGCCATTAAAAAATTAATTGGCCGCCTTCCCTTCGGGGCCGGAACACGCCCCATACATCGCACTAATGCCGCTTTTAGCCAAGTTAAATGTTTTTCCCACCCCAATCGGCAGAAACGCCCCAGAAGAACAAGCCGAACAAACGCACAACAGCAAAAAGGGCTTGTCGTCGGAGTCGTAGCTGTCGTGGTACCAAAAAAAATACAAGAAAAAATAAAAGCGAAGCGAAACAAGTAGAACGGCTTGGAAAAACCTGAGGAAAAATATCTGAAGAAAAGGGAATCAGAAAATAAGGTGTTAGGTAAATAAGAAGAATTTTAAATGCTCTCTCTAAAAAGTAGTCTAAGCTTAAAGAATTTATTTCATAAATTAATATATCTATCTCATCAATAGCTATTTTCTGATTTAAGTAGTTAAAAATTTAGATAAATTTCCCATATACAATGTCAAATTAATCTACCTAAAAACTAATATATTATTTTAACCTTCAATAAAACAATAAAACTCTCTAATAAATGTATAAATAAATGCAACAAGTTAATTCCCAGCTACCTCTATTATAACTCACTTAGAAATGTTTGTATCTTAGGGTATTTCAAACTCTTTATATAATTTGCAATACAATTAAGCCTAAAACTCTTCCTGATTTAGTTTTCCCAACTTAGTTTAAGTATAATCTGTACTTTCCGGCAATCTTTTCTTCCTCATTGCAAACTTCCTGAGAAATCTTGTTATACCCTTTTTGCCTTAGGGCACACACTCAAGACAGCGTTTAATCTTGCCACAAACTTCTAATTTTTATTGCTTCGCTTTGTCATTAGCTTTTTGTTTTTATTTTTTCAACAGTTTGTTTTCTTAGCTCGCTTGTTTTGTTTTGTTTTGTTTTTTGTTGTGTCCGAGTGGTTTGCCAATTGCTTGGCTGACCTTTTGTTTAGGAACCTCGTCCAATTATGAGGTTTTTCTACTCAATGTATCTCTATCCCGCTCCTTCACTTGACGCTCAATTTGGCGCAATTTGGGTTTCGAATACGGACTCGTATTCATTCCATTGTTTATTATTTACTCCGCGTGGGTTGAGCGAGCGAACTGACGCAAGCTCTCAATTTTAGCGGCTCACCAAAATTTACAATATATATGTACTCTCCGACTATATAAGTACTATATGTGACGCAGATTGTGAGCGGATAAGATAAGATTCTGTAAATAATTTGTACTTCCGTTGCCGGGCGACCTTCCGGAACCTGAACAATTGATACCAATTAAAGCGGCAAGTGAATCACCCTAGAATTCCTAATTGATAAGTCAAAAGGTTCTGATTAAGTTCAGACATGAATAATTGGGTGCCACGGAAAGAGAGGGATGGCTTAAAAAAAAAAGAGAGAGAAAGCTAGGGATGACAATAATAAAATATAAATTTATTAAATACCTCTTTACGTCCCCTAAAGAGAATTATCTACAAAATTTACCTTTCCATATTCTGTTTTAGTTTCTTATTCAAAATAAATATAAATCGATATACAAAAAAATAACATATCGACTTAATCGATTTCTGAATTTGATAATATTTATCAATCTCTTAAATAAGAAACTGTAATTAAGCAAAAAATTCTTCCTTAGTTCAAACACTCTCAATTTAAATTGTATAACAGTGCTTAAAATTATAAAAAAATTTTATGTCAGAAATCGATACATTTCTCGATATTTTTCCTGTTATTTCAACCCATCTTTAGGCTCATGGCTCTTTATAAATATGTGTCCGTGTCTGCACGTTTCTCACATCAGTTGAAGGCATTTTTATGCACTTCATTTATGAATGACAAGCCTTCACATCTCCGTTGGCTTTTTCCCCATTTTTCTCTTCACTGGAGAAAAGCGCAAGGGCAAACAGAGGGAGTCCAGGGACAGGGACAACCCTTAACCATATTCAGTCCCTCTGTCCAATCCTCTGCCACTCCATCCAGACAGTGTGCAAAATTTTAATGAGTTGGAAATTTAATACCCAGAGAAGATTGCAATATGAGGGGGGCTTGGGCGGCGGGTTATGACTGCGGTAGGTCAGCCCAACGGAGCGCAAACGATTCAATTTTGCTCCCAGCGAACTCTTAAATTTTCCGTGAATTTAATTGAAATTTAGCAACAATAAAAAAACAACGAAAAAACAAGGCAGAGAGCGGGGCAGACGGCTTCACCTTGAACTTGTCTAGAGATTGTCGTCATTTGATTTGAGTTTGCTGCCCGGGAAAATATAATACAGAGAATATATAGTATAGAGCAGCTGAGTTCATTTCGTATCTGGGCTTCCGCTTTTTTTCGCCTCACACAATGCGCAATTTCTCCCAGATAAATCTTTTCAGTACCAGTCACAGTCGCAGTTAATATTCATTCCTATTCTTTGCCAACTAATTTGTATTTATTGTATTGTATTAATATTAATATTTATAATTTGTATTTCTATGCTCTTTTCTTTGCAGTTAGTTAGTTCTCCCCGAGTGACTTCTTCATCGACCGGAAACGGTGAGTTCTCAAATGAAAATCATTTGTCGCCGTGTTTAACCCCATTCCGCATTCGGGTAATTTGAGCTTCAGACTTGAATCTTTTATTGCGTAATTTTATGTGCTGCTCATTTCCATTATCGTTGCGATTTCAAGGCACAAGATCTTGAATTCCGTTTACGGCTCTAATAATAATTAGCCGGCAACGGGTTGGAAACTCGTTAAAAATCCTCAAATAAGTCTCTGCACACGTCTCTCCACCTTCTGTGGGAGTTCTAATTGTAGTTTAACACTCTGACATAATTTACGATGCTTCAACGTTTTTGTTTGTCGCTCTTTGTTTTTAGATTTTTGCCGCTGCTGCTGCTTAGCAGTTTTGGTTTTTGGCTTCTACCTGCCAGAGCAGAAAATTCTGGGAATTTTTAAATTGCATATTGAGTAGCAGCAGAATTTTTCAAACCAAAAAGGGGCCAGTTTGATTTATGTAAGCGGTTTGTTATGAAAATTGTGTGAACCAGTTGAAAGGAAGTGGTTTTTTGCATATGAAAAAGATAGTGTTTATGGGAGTTTAGGATTGCTTGGTATTTGGTATGAAAATATATTTTAAATTCATTGTTTGGATACACATTAAAACCAATTAGGCCTAAAATCTATCTAATAGAGATCTACTTAAAATTCATTTAAATAATTGAAAAACTAAATCAAAGGTAAAAGTTAAGCCATTAAAAATGACCAAATACAAAAAACTATTAAATCATTGCTATCACCTATTCAATATACAATTTTTCAATGATTTCTGAGATTAACGAGGTTTTATTAAGCTGATACTGTCACAGCGTTTCCACTTTCGTGTCACCTTCACAACGCTCCATTTACAATACTATATGCAAGTTCCCTGTCAATATTTTCATATTTTTTGTGCTGCTTTCCACTGATTGCACATGAAATTCTCGTTTCCCTTGCAATTTTGCATTACAAAACCTTCGCTTTATGCAATCACTTTGACGTGTCAGTCCTGACTCACTTATACAACTAAAAAAAAGGTACAAGAAGATATATCGCACACGTTCTGTCTAGTTATCCAACCTACAGATACTTAGACTCGCTCTATGGATGCACAATAATCATTTGCAAATAACTGTAAATGAGTTCAGTTGACTTGAGTTTAGCGTCACGTTGATATTTCAATAAAAGATCGCGAGAGATCCGAGAGATACACATGTGACCCCCAGCTGGTCGAAAGATAATTAGCTTCTTTATGGTGGGAAACGAGACTCAGCATTGATATGAGAAAGAACTATAAATAATAATTATGATGATGACGTTATTGTTGTTCGCCAAGTTGCATATTATTCAAGTGTTTTTCGTGTTTTGCCATTTCTGTATTTATGTTTATCTAAGTATTAAAGGCTTTGTTGGTTTTCCCCTTTCTCTGTGCTCCATGACATCATCGTTGCAGTCTTCTGAACTTTAATTTATTTGTTTTACGCTCATTTAAAACTTGGTCTCTTCATTTATTACATATTCTGCGGCGCTTTGGGAGTGAGCAAGATTAATTAAGCGTTTAATCTTTGATTTATGAAGCTTCAATTCATTTTATTTTTGGGTGGCCTCATTTCGCCTGCGGCGGAAGGGTTTTCCATTTAAAACCTCGCATTATTTGTTCAGAATTTGTGCTGCTGTTTGCTTAAAATTATAAACAAAAGCTATCGATTTAGTAAATAACACAAACATTGTACATAAATTTTATGTTGCTTTTTTTGTTTTTGCCAAAAACCAATTTATTTAAGCTTAATATGGCAGTCAGACAGGCCTTAAATTGAATTATACGACGCGTGTCTGGTCAGCGACCACAAACATTTCTAAAATTTAAACGTTTTTCGGGTTTCTTTTTTGTTTTTGGGTATGATGGGTTTCTAGGAAAGCTGATGAATTGTTTAAAAATAGCAGATATAAATATATATTATATTAAAGCCAGTTTAAATCTTTATGTGTGTATAAAAGATGTATTCGAGTCATGATTAGGGAGAGGAAGCAGGGTCAAAACCCGTATTAAATATGGCAAATGGTATTCTTTAAATATAATTTGTGAGCTTTCTAATGAATTTAGTTTATTAACATACTATAAAGACGTTCTAAATTATTGTTAGAACAAAATTATGACTTAAAAATAAAATAAAAATTATAATAAGACTCTTGAAAGTATTCCTTTTTTAATTTAGTACACTTTTAAGTGTCAAATCAAACATAAGCTGCAGTTACACCAATGCCCAAGCTACTTAACCGTTTTTCAAGTAACTCGAATTATGTGGCTCAGGCTTCCTTGTAATTGAGTTAATTCGAGACGGTTTTTCTGTCTGCAGTTAATGGGTATTGCCTGAGATTACCCACTTTTTGTGTTGTATTTGTATCGAAGTGCAATGCAACATTCATTTTTCGAGGTATCCACTGACAGGTGCAATTCATACCGCAGCACTGCTTTACTTTAGTTAAGTCTGGTTTTTTTTCAGAAATGCCGCAGAAATGCGTTTAGGCCGCCTTAATGCAATCGGCCAGCAGTCGGTTTTATATTTAGTAATTTTTTTTTTTTTTGGCTTGCAAAAAAGCAATACAGTTGCGTAGTTGGTTGAGCCCACAGGCCTGAACAGATATCGTTGAAAATTGGGTTAAGCAACCTGTACAGGCCAGCCAGACCAGGTGTTTTTCTTTTTCGTGTCTCTCCTCCGTTGGCGTATCTGTCACCAGATCCACTTCCACTATTTTTCCGTTTCTGTTTCGCTTTTTGCTCAATGAAAATGAAAGCAGGCCTCTGTCGCGGCAGCGGTAATCAAGAATCGAAGATTTTCGCCGGAGCGTGAAAGTGAAAATCTGTGGAAAAGCTGACCAAATGCTGATGACTACACTTACTTTTGAGACGCCCTAGTGGCCAGACCTCTCCATCTCATTACAACTAATTTGTTTATTTTGCTTTGCTGTCTTCTGGGGATGAGGTGTCAACGTGGGAGAATCGCTGACCTGGCTCTGAAAGTCCAGTAATTGTGTCTGCAGAAACACAAATATATAAACAACAAAGTTAAAGTGGCATATTCGAAAGATTTCTATTGAAACTATTTAGGAGATATACTGTATTCTTTGGGGATATATCGATCAAATATCGTTCAAATAGTGTATAACTTTAATGAATGTTATACAGTAAGTAAAGCTCCCCAAAAACTACCCACAGTGTAAGCTGTTGTTAAATAAAAGTATCCCATGTTATTTCCCATGCCAGAGAAAAATCATTTAATACATATTCAATATATGTAGATAGCCAGCACAGGTGATATATTTTCTCCGTGTGCCGTGTTTGCTGTCCAATTTTCCACTCGAAAGGATCGACTAGCCGCTCATTTGCATGACAAGCTGTCGGAAGCCGGCGCCTCAATTCACGCAACAAGCACCGAAACACGATTGGATTATTTGGATATATTTGCCGTGGAGAGAGACAAATCACTTTTACCCGTGAGTCCCCACTTGGGTTACATATCATCTGCAGATACGGCGGCTATAAGTGGCCAGCGGTCAGTGGTCAGCTTGGGCGGTGTCCCTGGTTTTTTCTGGCTTTCTAACCCAACCAGTTTCTCAGTACATGATTTTTTTGCGCAGATTTATTGGCCATAATCATTTAGAGTTTATACAAATTGCATGAACAAGGCGAAAGTCGTCCAACTGAATGCGGCCTATACCATATCTGGCCATATCTATGGCCCAGTCTCTGAACGTTTTCGGTGAACATTTCTTTATAAACATTTTTTTTTGTTTATATTTTTTTGTTTCTATTTTTTGTGTTTTATTATTAAGGCGTTGTCCCAACTTTGGTCGGCTTGAACCTTAATTAAAGCCAAGATTGCCGCTTTGGCACGATTTTCCTATGAAATTGAACCACATTGTGCCGCCGCGGCGACTATCATTAGGTTCGGGTCTGGGCCTATAGCATAATTGTTCACGTTATGGCTGAAACCCAATTTAAATTACCTGAAATTATGGCGCAGAAAGTGAAAATTATATTCAGTAAAAACTAGTGGCAGAGTAAAAGTATCACAAATTATGAATTTTCAACTTTTAGACAAGAAATTTAAGCCCAAAAACTTTGTCATCAGCAAAGAAGTTTTGTAACCAATAAAAACTTTAAGCTGAGCGGCAAATGTTGACCATCAAAAAAGTTGTTTCGAAGGAAGCTATATTACATTTTTAAAGCCTGTGACAAGTCATATTGTATATAGTATATAGTACACTTAAAAATCGAACCACAGAGATATTAAAGCCAGTCTCTGTTCAATTTTATTGGGCTTTCATTAAGCATAGTTTTGGTGAATGAAAGTTTATGATTGTTTGCCTTTTTTATGGCCAAAGACAGAGAGCGTAATAAACGACAGTTGCCATGGCAGAAGGGCAAATAATTCAGCGGAGAGTCTATTGTTTAAGCGTTGTCAATATGAAAAACGCATAAATCTCTGTTTGTGTCGCCCTTTCCCCATCCCACCCAATGGGCCTTCAAAAGTATATTCCTATTTGTTGTACTTATTTGCATAGATTGGGGAGTTGATGTGTGAAGCCGAATAAATTTCGGGTGCTCTATATTCAGGACGTGTCACGTGATTTGATGAAAGTCAAACTCAATTTTTCTGCTCGTCGCCTCATGTGCAGTTGACACGATATACAAGAGGCATATACTATAGATATATACATTTTTCCTATACATATTTATCATGGCAACATCAATAAAATTGAGGCTTGGCTGAATTTCGATTTTCTGTTGGAGTAAATTGAAACTTTTGTTATTCGTTCTTTTTCTTATCATCGAGTTACATGCGTATCTCTGATTGGCTTCTTCTCTCTCCTGATAAATCTCGAACAAGAGTTTTTAATTATATATTTTTGGAGAGTGTAGCTTTTTTCTTTTTGGGGGGAAGGAATGCTTCCTGCCGCTTTTGAGTTATGCGATTCCTCCGTCCCCAAAAAAATGGAAACTTGTTTCAAACCCGCAAACAGGAAACACGCGACTGAAATCAGGTTTTATTTTTCTTTTCTGCGATAATAAAGATGATGCCGCTGGTGGCAGGTGGACGAGAACTTGTTCTCCTGTTCACACAAACCAGCTAAAAGGAAAGTTCGAATTGGTTCGATAAATAAAAATGATAAAATTAATGCTAATTCCAAGCCGCATTGGCAAAACAAACATTCGAGTCTGACCTTAGAGAGCTGTGATTTCGCACTCAAAATTCGTCTCACGTTCCGGGAGGGGGCTTTGGGGCCCTTGAACGGCAGTACGGCAGTCCATATAATGGCTATATAATACATACATAATCCCCTTGGCTCTTGAACACGAAAACAAGTGCCTGGGCATGACATTTAAGATCTCTGACCAACACTATTCAATTGTTCCCATGAATTGCATGCTAATTAGGCATTGGCAGCGGAATGATTGATGGATTGACGCGGAGGTCTCTTGAGCGACTTACAAACATTTGGCCAACTTTACAGAGATAAGTTCACACCCACTGGGTTAAAGCACCTCCAGCTCTTGGCTGGATGGAGGTGGTAATGGTAATGGTGGTGGTGGTGGCTTTTTGTGATGGTCGGCAAAATGTTTTCGGCATTCGGCGATTTTTAGGTTTCGCTTTTAAAATTTTTGAAGGTCTACAGCCGAAGAAGCTGAGGAGGCAGAAAAAGTTAAGTTAATTGTACTTGGGATAGGCCATTGTGCGACTTGCATTGTCCAATTTAAATACACTTTTTATATTGTGTTATAATTTTGTTTTTTATGTTGCAGTGACAGCAAAGGCCACACAATGCGAGCTTCTTTATATTATTTTGTATTTGCTTTTTGTATTTCTTTGAGCGACTTTTGGGGGCGGGCAAAAGAAAGTTATTTTTGAATCAAGACCAAAGGCGTAGCCTTCAATTTGCGGTCAAGAGGGGGTTTTCTTAAGTTAATTAAAGTATTTCATAGAATTTATTGGAGCGGATTGGTTGCAGAAAGGAGATGGGGAAAAATGTGGGTTGACGAACCATAGATTGAAACTCTGGGAAAAATAATTAGACTTTAATTTTAGAAGAATTTATTTATTAGGATTTATTTGTTTAAGTGTCTTTTAACTTCCTTTTTGCATTTTATTGTACTCTTAGGAGGGAAACTTTAATTTGTATGGCTGACCATCCTAATTACAATATTTAAACGTAATTAATTGAATTACAAACTTAAACTGAACCCCTAATGCTACCCATTTTCTAATTTCTAACCTCTCTTCAAATCTTACCCCCCGGACGTGGGTGGAGCTAATTGTTTGTGGTTTCTTTTAAAAAATTTAAATAAGCCCCAAACGCATAGCGTGAATAATTTTGTACAAAAAAAAGACAACACACAAATCAAAGAAACACACTCAGGTGGCGCAAAAAAAGGTGTCCCAAGTTGACGGCTGCCCGGTGTCCATAAAACATAATGTTTGGACTTGACTTTCACTCTTTCCCGAGCATTGATCTCTCTCTATCTCTATCTCTCGAGAAACCTCAGAAGGTACGAGACAAACCCGCAGAGATCAGAGTGACCGCTGCCTGTGTGGAATTTCACTTTTGTTTTCGATCAACAACAAACTTGTGTTTGATTTTGAATTTTATTTTGATGACTTTGATTAACATAGATTTCGCCTTTAATTGGACACAGAGCCGAGTGACACGTCCAGCAATTTAGTCAGTTCATCAATCAGTCAGTCAATCACGCGAAACAATTATTGTCGAAATAAAATTGTTTTCCGTTCGTGTGAGCTGCTTTTATGAGTTATTCAAAGCCTCCTCGCCTGGCGGCAATTAGCAGCCAGTTTGTAACCAGTTTTTTGTTTTTTGCGGCAAATGGAAAAAAGTGGGAGTTTATGCCACATGCAACATCATCATCCATCCATCCCGCCGACACTTTTCGGCTTCCGAACTTTTTTCGGTTCCAAACTTCGGTTCCAACTCATCTCGTTTAACTCAACTTCAACTTCAACTGCAACTTCCCCGCCAGCCAAGGCAATGTTAATTTTACATATTGCAACATTTGACGTTGACTTGCCTGAGGATTGTCTCTCTTTCCGTACAAGAAACTCATTACAATGGCTGCACAAATGTGAACAGTCAGCTCCCAGACGAGGCCCTCTTCTTTGCCAGCTTCTACCTCTTGCCACCAATTCGAATTTTGGCATTGTTTTCAGAGATGCCACAGAAATAATTGAGTTGTAGCTGCACTGAGGTACAAGGTACTGGTGCAAAGCAACAATAAAATTCAGGAAAACTAAAATAAAAATATAAATAAATAAAAAGTTCAACTTAAGCAAAATTACAATTTCTTGTACCTTATAAATTACATCAGAAACTATTAATAGAAAATTATATTTCCTAAAAAAATTAATATTTATTAAAGCGGTGAAACAAGGCCTATAAATTCTTAAAATAATTTATTTTTATTATTATTTTTAATATTAATGACCAGTAGATCAAAGCTTATTTGTATTATTTTAAAGGAAGTCAGAATATGATAGGTAAAACTTTCACGAATTAAATCTGGTTTCTTGTACCCAGACTCTGGCCATCACTGAGTATTTTTCGCTTATAGCTCTTAGTTGCATTCGGCGCGTTGACAACAAATGGCAGTAAATTTTTAGCATTGCATAATAAACTCTTGACGGTGCCGCCGATGATGCTGCATGGCACTGGCAGAGGCTGCAGCTGGTAGAAGGGTCCATGGGTCCCTGGTAGTCGCAGTTCATCCAAGTTGGGCAACTCGGCAGGGAGACAATAACTTTTCTTATGATGCCATTTTTCACGTGGAAAACTTGAGCCGCGTCTGCTCTGAGAAATTGTGGTGCGGTATATATATATAGGTACATACTATACGGGGCGAAGGAAAAGTCAGAGTAAATAGAAGCTGGCGGAGATAAATTGAAAGTGGCGAGTGAGGGAGCAATATTTGGGGATAAATCTCGGAAAGCTTCCGGGTTGTGATGGTTTATTGATTTGAATGAACGGATTTGGCAATGGATAAATGGGATTTTAAATCGATTTTCAAAGCCTTAAAGTGTCATAAAATAGAGGAGAACAAAATTACTTTTTGTTTTTATGTAATTTATTTTGTATACAGGTATACATTTTCTGATCCCGTTAATTTTCCTTTATCGTCTGCAATATAACATATTCTTTATGCAATCAATTCATATAAAACCAAAGCAGAAATATATAGTAAACCAACTTCATCTTAAATTATTCCACGTTTGCCACCATTTATCTTGCGATTAATTTAACCATTTTCCTGGCTTAAAGTTGGCAAACTTTCGTAATAAACTTGGCTGACAAATATATTTAACACAACTCAACGCAAAGTTTATACTTGT
This sequence comes from Drosophila tsacasi, assembly GCA_018904565.1. Classification (NCBI taxonomy): domain Eukaryota; kingdom Metazoa; phylum Arthropoda; class Insecta; order Diptera; family Drosophilidae; genus Drosophila; species Drosophila tsacasi. Next base: position 30,498 of record JAEIHY010009843.1, read on the forward strand.
GACCACAGAAACTACACATTTGTAGCGTCTCCCCCATTTCATCCCCTACCATTTTCCCGCACACATCACTGCACTTGAACACCAACCAAGTCGAAGTTTTTGGTGGCGAAGAAGGGCTAAGAAGGTATCACCAAGTTAACATTGTGCTTGGCTTGTAAATGGGCCGAAACCGAACATGTCGTACTATATATTAACCAAACCAACCATATAACCATCTACTTCTACAGCTTCCGAGGGAAGTTTATTACAGTCGAGACTGGGCAAGATGAATTTGTGTGTTAAATATAGTTTATAAAATACTAAAATTACGAGATACAACAATACCAACTCCCTTGAATTAAAATTTATTTGGTTATATGGTTAGGTACATAATGTAGGTTCCGAATAAAGGATAGAGATACCCAAACCAAAGGATGACAATAGTAATGCTTACTATACTAAGGCCTTTAGTTGACTTTAGTGGGTTGGTTGTTGGTTCTCTGGGCTCTGGCCGAGTGAGTACTTCAAGTTAACCTCTAATTGCCATTGCCCCAAGTGCACTGAGCAGCAATATGCTGCTCATTTTTCCTTGGGCGTGCCGCCCCCTCTTCACGGGATGATGATGATGGCCATCCAACCGCAGCGGATAGTCCCCCTACCCGTCTACGGGGCTAATCAAATGTTACATGCAACGTTGGGGCACTTTTTTATTGTACTTTGCCGCCGGGCAGCAACCGACCAAGTAACCAACAACGGATCCGGGATTCCCCTGAACAGTAACAACCCAGCACATACTTGTGCCTTTCTATATATAGAGAGGAATAGAGAATAGAACCTGAGGTTGTCATTTGGCCGCCTTTGTTGAGGGCAGCCTGGGTGTGCGAGTGTGTGTTAACCCCATTGATCTGATGATGACTGGCCCAAAGGCAATCCTGGCAAGCCCGCCAGCGAGATTCTAACAATTTGTTGTGCTGGTGGAGTATAGGGTATAGGGAAATCTAGGGATTGGGATTAAAATTAAAATTAATTTTAAAGGAAGTTTTTAAAAGTTTTTGACTTAAAAGATAAGGAAAGTTTAGATATTTATTAGCTGTTATATGGTTATAAAAATTCACTGAACAAAGGAATTTTTTGTGGTGTAAAATATTTTTGAAACATAGAATACAATTAATATACATTACACTTAAAGATGAACAGCAACCAAAGATTGTATAAAATCTAACCTTTCAAACAAGGACATAAAGAAGATTCACAAGTGCTCCTTGAGAATTTTACCTTTTACTCTTATTCTTTATAATATACTTTGAGCCAGACCTTTTGCAAAATTAGGGTATCCCCACTTCACTTTAACGGAATAAATTGCCTGGCCCTTTGTGCTATTCATGTATGTGAATGTGTGTACTTTGGTGCCCCTCCTCGCAGGCATAAACCTTAACTTTATTTACGTGCTTGATTAGAAGTAGGGAGTAGCCGGAGCTGCACATGCCCGTTGGGGTCTTTTCTGTTTTGTGTTGTTTAGCGACGCTATCAATCTGATGTCCCCACATGCCCCAGTCCCTCTCCCACTCCTCCCTCTGGCTATTGCCCTATATGTATAGCCTCGATTTCCCCCGGAAACCCTCAATCTAGACCCGTGTTAATACCCTTTGGCGTCACTCTGTTATGAGCGGAGGTGGAGGTTCAGGTTCCTTATCATTGTGCAAGCGAAAACTTAATTGAACGGCTTTTGACATAGTTTAAGGCGAAACAGCCATAAACATGGTTCCACACGCCCCCGATTTTCCCTCGACTGGCTTGCAAAATTGACTTTGTTGTGGCGCAAATTAGTTTCACTTGTGAATTGCGCATCATTTGGCACACACACATAGAGAGCCTCCTCACGCCGTGTGACATGGAAACCCAGAAAAAAGCCCTGGGCATAAAGCTATGCCAGATTATGCTGCACAGGAGATGACTCCCAGCTCCAGACGCGGTCCCGATCCCAATCCCAATCCCAATCCCGATCCCCGGTCCTCTCTCCTCGCGCAGAAGCCAAATGTCACGCCAAACCATCAGCGGCAACAAATGCAGCAACTGCAGCGGTTCAAGCTGCTTTCCACTGATTGCGAAAATCATGCCGACAAGCTACGGAAAAACTGTTAAGAAAGGCAGGGGTCGACTAGAAGGTGGTCTCTAAGAAAAGGTGATCTATAAACTCCATTAAATCTAGATTAAACCTTAAAAATTTCAAGAGAAAAATTTAAAGAAGCAGGCAGAAGTAATAGATAAAGATATTTACTTCTTACTTCTATATACTTCCCTATAAATCAATCATACCCTTCTTCTTTTTCCCATACCCTGTATAAAAAAGAGTTGCCAGAATGTGGCATGTGACAGCGCGTCGTAGAAGAGCTCCGTGCCAACTCCGCACTCTGTAAAAACCCTTCATTTTTGCCCAAGCTGCAACATGCAACATGCAACCAACTGCAGTCTCCAAAGCTTTGCCATTTGCAATCCACAGCAGCAGGCAGATAGCAGACAGCAGGGACATCCAAAGTGAAATTTTGTCAATGCAACTGGATGTGGCTTAAGGGTTAGCCAGCTGCCAGATACTCCCTCCAACGTGTACAGATAGAAAAAATAAATTAACAAACATTTTAGGAAATACTTACTACTTTCTAGGAAGCTAAAATACATCTAAAAGTTCAATGGTAACTCTCACTGGAAGATAGGAATGTTAGAGCTAGTTACAAAATTTTAAATTATTTTTACTTTAAGCCGTTAAAAAGTTAAGGAATAATATAGTCCTTTTTAGACACAAATTTGTGTAAGTATTACACAAAAATAGTCAGAAATCTGTTTATTTTTTTACTGTTAATAATAATAATAAATTTCTTTAGTTCATACTTACTCCCCCATTTCTCTCTGTGTCTACCATCGCGATGCATCTCGGCCGGGCCAAGACGGGGATTGAGTTATGAGTGCCTGGCAGGAGTAAATTAGAGAAGAAGCTGTGCATATTTCCTGGCCCAGGATCAGCTGCAGAGGCTGCCCTGGGTAATAGAGGTATATATAGCTTAGAACCGGAATTAGGTAGTCAAAGGTTCATCCGGCTGCTGAAGTGCTCAGCTCGATGAAGGAGCCAATTTGATGACTATGTAGCTGCTGCTGCTGCTGCTGGGCTTTATGGGGCTAAGGAAGAGAGTAAATTTAGACAGTAAATGAAGTTGCTTTGGATTTTGGGGATTAATGATGAAGAGGAGGATGAAAGGAAAAGCTGGAAGGTTGTATTAAGATAAGGAGTTAATAAGATTTTTAAGGAAAATTATACAGGAGAAGAATAAGTTTATATAAATTCCTTTTGTTTTGATAATCTAATCATTTTTTATACCTTCAATTGAAGGTATTTTTTTACATTTATCATTTTTATTTTTATCACAATTCCTTTTAGATCAACTCTCTAAAATCTAACTTTAATTTAGTCTCTCTTATTCTAAACATCCTCCAGCGCCAAATTTAGTATTCTACCCATGTCCAACTTCACTTACCTGTGTGCATTATGCATTTGGGTCATCCGGCGTGGCATTTAGCATGTAATTTGATTTATAATCGATCATAAATTAAATAAGTTTTGAGCGCAGTTCGTGGGTATTACATTTTGCACATTTGCAGCACGCACCTATGCATGTATACCTACAATGGTAATTAATTAGGCATTTAATTTAATTATCTGTGCAAATTGGCCACGGGTCACAGGAGTTTTCCACAATATATCCGCTAATTTCTGGTTAAATGCAATGGAAACGTTTTGTTTCCCGCGGCAGGGAGGGAGAGGCTTTAATGTGTATAGACCAGAAAATGCATAAATTAATACACATAATTTACACCTGTTCGCATTAAAGTGAATGATGTGAATTTGAATTTGATACCGAGCCAGCAGGAGGCGGAAGGGGAAGCTTTAGGGACACATGCTGTTTTTGGGGAATTCTCCATTATGTGTGTATACATCAGATTCTCTCATTCCAAGTGACAAACTCGGGCAATTTCCGCTCCACGGAAATGTGCACAATTTAATTTTGGCCTGGGCTCTGCCAGGGGTTTGCTCATTTTCCCCTCTGGTTTTTCTTGTTTTTTTTTTTTTTTGTTGCTTTTTTCCCCATTCAAGCAACATCTTTTGGTCTAGCCAAGCAGAAGTTTAGTTAACTCCGCCATATCTTCATCTGCACATCTCTCCGCGGAGTTGATAATTTTCTGCTTGAGTGTGCTGCCGACCCCGAGACTGTTGCTTTTAATTAGAATTAGCAACTTGCCACAAAAATGAGACACACGCATGAAAGACTGGAAGAAGAAGTTTTCCAGCTTGAGATAATTTTTTCTTTGCCGTGAAAACATAAATTCAAGTTGTTTTTATTACCAGGCACATTCACGACGCATTCACTCACGTTTTTCGGTCTTATTTTGTATATATTTTTGGGGGAACCCCGAAAATTTCCTGGAAAATTAACAACACTCGTGGCTTTGATTTATCGCGATAAGCGGCGGATGTTGTTGTTTGCCGTTCACCCATTGTGTGTTTGTGGGTGGCAAACGGGGCTGTTGCGGCTTTACAGATTTCGATTCCAGTCTCTCATATATGTATAATAGGGCGGGTCGATTTGTGTATATATATATATATATACACACTTATATATGCAGATTGATTTTCTGGAGGGTGGCTTTAATTAAGTTATCTAGTTTTGGCATTTTGATAAATGCGCTTGCGGCGCTTCGTTACGCTGCGTAATTGAAAATGAAGGCTAAATGATTTTGGCCATTAAGAAGGTTACATTTCGGGGACATTTTGGAGATTAAGTTTGATTAAATTTGAACTGATTATGAAAAGAAACTTTATATCCTGTTGGTAATGAATGTATTTTGGGTTCTTTTCATGAAAGTTACAGGTTTGCTTAGGGTTCAAACAGGGCTTAAATAAACCTTTTTATATACCTATTAAGAGTGTTTTTTAATTCAAATTTTTAAATTTATATGTTCAACTTTATTTTACTCATATATATTCCCCAACATCCCTTTTTTATATAATTAAAAAATATATAAAATCAGGTCAGCTGGTCACTGCATACCCAGTAACCCCCTTGCCCAGTGAGATAATGAATCAACTTCAAGTGCCGCCTCCAGTATGTTTGTCTGCCTGAATTCAACGCACTATTTAAGCAGCACGGTAAATGTGTGACAGACACATAAATTAATTAAAAGTCGGAAGCAGATATAAAAAAATATATAATGCAAATAGGGAGGCTCAAGTAGGAAAGAAAAGCGCCAAGAAAGAGCCGCCACAGCCGCGACAGTTTGGCTGACAATAATAATTAAAGCAACTGCGGACCAGAGCCGCCAATAACAACAATAAACAGCTGCAAGCAAACACCAGCAGCACATCCTCCCCCTGTTCGTTTTCCTCCTCCTTCTCCTCCTCCCATGTCGTCACTCCTAGGAATAAAAAGAAGCTGCGCGTCATGTCGCCCATCTCTCATATGTATGTGATGCGACGCAGCCGAGGAGTGTGTGCAGGCTGTGAGTGCTGTAGTTTGAGCATGCAACTCCGTGCGGCAATTATGGGAATGCAGTGCACACAAATTGAAAAAGTAATCCAACTCTGAACCCGTTGCTGCCACCCAGCATAAGCCAAAACCATGACGTTTCCGTCACGCAACAGTGGGGATCGTTTAACAGGGAAACTGTAGGAAAGATAGGACATTTAGTTAGTTTAGTTTAGTTATTTAGTGAAAATAAACACGAATATAAACAAAAAAGATAGGAGATTATTTGAAAATAAAGAATATAAAAATAAAATATCTATTTGGTAGATGCTATAGAAATAAATATATAAATATTTGTAGAAAATAAATATAAATCAGTGTCTACTATAAAATTTCTAAGAAAGTTATATTTGTAATTAACAAATATGTATGGAGTATTATTCCGAATCAGTTCGTTCAATCAAAGATTTAAAATCAAATATTGATCAGTATTCATCTATTGATATTTACCATCATTTCCAGTGTCTTCCAATTATTTTCCAAAAAGTATTTAAATTAATAAACTGACTCTCAGAAGTCAAACTGTTTCACAAAATGCTCAACTGCAATTTGCCCTCACAATTTGTCATTCCTTCATGACGCCCAGAGAGTCGCCCAGCTCTTAATGATCATAATCTTCATACATGACAAACAGACAGACACTCCCCACACATCCCGGCTAACTTTAATTGTTAAACAAATATTCATAAAAAAAAGAAAGAAAGAAAGAAAAGAGTGCCAGAGAGAGCACAATTAAAGGCCAAGCATTTATTTGGTTTTATTACCACTGCTGACCCTCAGAGGTCGACGGTTACTTCTACTCGAGTAGTGGTTTTATCTCTCTGTTTTTTGTATTTTGGAGCTCAGTTGGGCGAATGAATTCTGCGGAGACAAGACACATGAGATAAGATGGCCGCCACTTAAGTGTTGAGTTTTCTTAGCCCAGCTGCAAGTGGGAAAATTTTTGAACGACCAAAGTTCTTATCCAATTAGCGAAGATAATTGAGCGAGTCAGCAAAAACAAGAATTAAATGTACACGATGATAAGCAGAACAATTTAAAAATTGCAGCACAAAGACACAGGAGAATTCTTTAAAAAAAAACTTGAAATAAGACTCTTAGTAATGGCTTAATGAATGCACTAAAGTATTTAAGAAAAATTATCTAATTTAAAAGAATTTATATGAATATAAACCAAGGAAGGTATAAGCTTGACTTTGAAAAAGTGATTTTAAATTAGAAGTCAACGTAAACTTAGTTACTTACATAAGCAAACCTTAAAAATATTTACCTTTATAATTTATGACAGCATCTTTGTCATGCAAAAATAAACAACTCAAAGAAATGTTTGCTTTTAGTATGCAAAAATCTCACATGTTAAGCGAAACAAAGCGCTCAAATTTCTATTTCCCCTAGTTAAGCCACTTAAATGCATTTAAAGCGACTTTATTTAAGCTGCCAAATGTGTTGCACAACTTTAGTCGAGACCTGGGACAAAGTGGCAGGCAAAAACAATAAAAGCCAAACAAAAAAGTCATATGTCAATTGGCTAATTAAAGGCAACTGCAGCAACAGCAGGAGCAACGACGATAACCTTTTGTGTCAGTCTGAAGTTGAGATTTATTTTTTGTTGTTTCTTTTTTGGCTTTGTAACAAATTTATCTTTCACTTTTGCTGCAGTTCAAGTTTGTTTTTAATGCGAGTGCAATCTCGTTTTATTTCAAAGGCAAAAGTTCAATAACACAGCACCATAAGTGTACACGTGATTAATAGATTTTATTTTTTTCTTGTATTTCATTGCAGTTAACCCCCAAAAACAAATCTGGAAATTATGGTAAGTTAATAGGCCTAATTGGGCAACAACTTTACACTTTACACGAAAATTAGCAGGGCTTTCCGCGAAAGCAAGGGTCTTTCTCTTTCACTCTGTCCCCATGGGTGAAATATTTCATAATTTATGCGAGGAGAAATGAAAATTGTATGCTTTCTGCGTAGCATAATTTATAACCAAGCAGAACATAACGATGAAAGCAACTTTGTACTTACTCGCGATACCCGGTATTTGAAAGTTGAATAGAGGGGTATATAGGGAGTGTTATAAATTTAATTTTAAAAAAATAAATACTTTTAATAATACTTTAGATGTTTGGGAATACTCCTTTAAATTTTGAAATTAACTATTCATATTGAAGTTGTAGATTAATGATGATATTTCGTTTTCTTAAACGAAGGCTTGTGTATAAATCAATATGCTAGCGAGTGATAAAGCTATATTTCAGCTAATTTTATAAATTTACTATCAATGATGTTTTAAATTTAATTGGTAAGCAATTACGGATAATTGCATCGATATTTATCGATTTTATTTATGCGATTTTCCGTCATTTAAAATTCTGATATATCAAAAGATAAAAAATTTTCTATATGATATTGATAGGAATAAATGTAATAAATTATTACTCAATTTTTTTTATGATTATAAAATAATTAACCCTAAATCTTATTATCTTATTATAGGTAGGCATTGTTTCTTTCTGCACTTTACAAGAAATATTCTAATATACTTTCTTGAATTAAGCATAGCATGATATTATTAATTAATTAAATCCGTTATATTTATTGTCTGATAAATATCCTTTTTTATAGTAATTACCACAGTTTTTTAACAATTTACCTGCATCAAATGTGCATACTGGATATGTCATAGTCGGGGCACATGAATAAAGCAGTATTTCTTTTTAAATTTGACTTGTGAGAGTTTTGGGGCTGCGTGCCTGCCATTTTGACCGCTTAATGTGGAATGAGTAATGTTTAAATGTAACCAGGACAATGGCAGCGAAGATTGTGCCGAAGGGACTTGCCCCAGGATACGCTCATGCCCCGCATTCCCGCTGCCCCTGGTGGAATCCCATGCAATTTATATTCGACACTTGCCACGCCACGCCAACTGGGTCAGAACATGTGAAAAGCTCCACTTGCTGCTCCTGTTGTTGTCGTCTCTCTGGTCGCTGTGGATTCCATCTATATCTATTCTCGTTGCCAGAGAGCTTTAAATTGCTTTGGCTCCCATGGATGCTCCTGTAACCCGACAACATCCCATGGCCGAGTTCGTTTGATTGAATTTCAATTTTTATGCCTTCGGTCAGGGCAAGAGTCGTAAAGTTTGCCGTCGAGTTCGGACACTTTCCAGGTCATTTATCCCCAAAAGCTTAGCTCTTCAGCTGGGCTTCTCAATTAATTTGATGAGTTTTTTGGGCAAGGCAGTGGCTGAGGCTGGGGCTGGGGCAAGGGCAGGGGCTGGCCAAAAAGTTTTCATTAATGTAAAACACTTTACGCACTCATTAGAGTCATTTGTTTGTGACATCTCCATCTCTATCTCTCGATCTTTCCGTTTTTCTCCGACTCCCTCTGCGGATGATAAATGTGTCCATAATGCTGCCTAATTGCGGCATCATTAGAGGCGCCTCTCGGCCCTGATTGTCCCTCTCATGGAGCACACACTCCAAGTGGATTGGCACACTCAGGGAAAAAGCCTAAGGGTCAGCTGAGGAAATGTACATTTCTTAGGTATTTGGTTACTAGGAAACATTGGGGATTAGGAAATACTAATTATCTAAACAATGTTATTTGTAATTAATTATTTTTTTATATATTATATGTAAAGTACCTTTTGTCTTAGATGAAAAGACAGAACAGCTTATCTCGAAACTCTGAGTTAAGGCACAGCGTTTTCATTAAGAAACAGTAAACAAAACCTTTAATTTATTACAAAATTATTTTTATTTAAAAATATATATTATTTATTAATAAAAAATATAAGGTAATTATAGTATATACAAATACAAACACAATACAATGTTAACTCAGGTTTTAATAAATGAGAGTTTCAAACTTGACTTAAAAATATGCTCCTTGTTAAGCTCCTCACCAATTTACGATATAATTCGGCTCAGTGTAATCCAGATGAGATGTGTACTTCGAAACGGACAAACAGACTTGACTTTTGCATATTTTTGGCCAGAGAAGAAGAGGCTTGGCCAGAGCTATCCAGACAACTGTCATGTTGGATTGCCAACAAAGCAAATCAAATTTAATGATAAACTCAAATGAAAGCACATGTCTTTTCCGCTCGAGAAGTGATACGAAGAGTCTGCGTTCCTTAAATCGGGTCTCTCTCAATACATAGTATATATACATCCAAATATATATACATGTATATCCATAAGCCTTGTGTTGGAGTAAACAACAACAGAGGCATTGGAATGACTAATTTAATGCGTCGCGTTTGGTGACGACAACGACGTACGTTGTTACGTATACGCACCGTGTGGCCCACGGAGGACCCTTTGGCATTTTGCAAAAGTTAACGAAGCGAACGGAGCAAACAGGAACAGACACAGAAACAATAACAAAAGCAGGAGCAGGACCTGGAGCAGCAGCCATAATATACCGATTTTTATTTATAGCATAATTCCAGGTGTCGCGCGCAGAAGACGACAAAGTGTTGAAAAAGCTGGTTAAATTAAAGAACTTGACAGCTTAAAGGGAGAGCTAAGTCCCTAACCCTTAACCGAACTTAGTTTAGTGATAATGTTTTGGTTTTATTTCGCGTCTCTTCAACTTGACTTTCAGCCCGTCTTTTGTGTTTATAAAGGGGGCAGGTTGATGCGTAACTTCCATGGTTTCGGCCAGGTTGGCGTCCAATTCCAGGTGGAAGTTGTGGAGGAGTTTGATCAGCGCCACCTTAATTACCAGCTTGGCAAAGTTTTGACCTGTAATTTAGGGGGGAACACTTAATTATATTCTTTAAGGTTCCTTTGTAGCAGTAACTTACCAACACACTGTGCTCCTCCCATGCCAAAACCTATAAAGGCATTGTTCTTACTCTTCTCGGGACATTGATCCAAATTATCCTCCATTCGGGAGGAATGTAGGAATCTTATGGGTTTATATTTCATGGGTTCACTGAAATACTTTTCATCTCTGTGTATGGCCAGCAGAGGAATCATTAGGGTCTTGCCCTCGTCTATGGTATACTTGCTGTTGGGCAGCGAGTAAGTCTTGCGGCAAACGCGTTCGATGATGGGCAAAGGCGGATATTTGCGAACAGTTTCTGGGGGGATTGTTGAAAATAACACAATATATATTATCTAATTATTTCTCCATGAATTCGCTCACCTTTCAAGCACATATCCATATACTTAAGACCTTCCAGCTGCTCAAACTGCAGCTGACCATTCTCAATGCCCAGCTCCTTGATTTCCGCTTGAAGTTTCTCCACAATCAAGGGTTCTTGCAGAATTTCAAAGAGTGTTAACGTTATGGTAGAGGCCACTGCATCTAGGGATGCTTTAAGGAGATCTTCAGCCACTTTGGCCAAACGTTTGATGGACACAATTTTATCTTGATCTGGGAATATAAAGAAAAAGAATTAGTAACTACTTTTAATAATATAAAATATATATTAAAAGGCTACCATTATTAATTTCCAGCTGCCACTTATCGCCACTAAGTTCATTGCCATTCCTAAATCTAACTAGTAATTGTAGTATATCCTTTCGTATCAGTCCATGATCCTCTCGTAGCTCCACGCTCTGCTTGATGAGATCCCTGAGGCGGTAGGTAAACGATGATTTCTGGGGCAGGCGACCCAAGGTGCTGAGATGGATTAGAGGTTTTATTATAAGGGAATTCTATCTGATTAAATCCCACTTACTAGGACTGAATGGTGACCTGGCTCTGCTTTAAATAACTGGTAAAGATGTGATCCTTTTGCTCAAAGTTGTTGATATCCAGGCCGTAAATGAGATTGCCTATGATGTTGATGGAGTAACTAAGAAGGGATTTAACAGGGAAAATATTAAATCAAATTAATTTAAAGTTATTTAGGTTTCAAAGTAGCTTCTTACACTCTTAGTATTTGCTGCAGATCAGTTTCCAGAGCACCACCCTGCGCCTGTTCCAGGTCCATCAAGTGCTGAACCAAATGATCTCCCACTTTTTGGACCTGCCCGAACATCTCGTGCAATCTCTTGGCCCCGAACATGGGCGCCAGCTTCTCCAGCAGATTGAACCGGCGATAACCCTTGACATAGTCCCACTTGAGTTCGTTGAAATGGCCATTCGACTGCTGCAGTATCGTCTGGGCCAGTTCCACGCTTCGGACGAGTAGGACGGGCCTGAAGAAGCAATAGATCCCGAGCAGCCGCTCCCTGCCCGACTGATAGGCCTCGCAGATGGCCTCCACGTGCCGGAATTCCCGGCGATAGGCCTGATGCAGGAAACTCCACGAGATGCCGGCCTTTTCCGAGGGGAATCCCCTGCGTCGCCAGTGGCTGTAAATGTGCCGCACGGTGAGGAAGATCACAGAGTAGAGCAGAATAGGCAGCAGCAGCCACATGATGCCTGGGGATGACGATGATGATGATGTTGCGACGTCGACGGGAGTTGAAAGACTGATACTGAAACCGAAAGCGAAACCTAAAACTACACCAGATTCTGAGGACGTCTGCCCTGGGAGATAATTACTGAGAGTTGCCTGGATGGGAATGATAATGATGGCGGCGACGACGATGAAATCGAAAGTCGCGATCGACGCGCTGCTCTTCTCGGCCGCTCGTCTGCCAACTGACAACTGCAAGTCAATCTTGTCTGACCAAAAAGAATAATAACAAAGGCAAAAACTGGGCATAAAAATCGAAAAAATGGGAGAAAAAACAATACATATATATTGGAAAAAATACCGGGCATACTATCGCACACTGCTTCAGTTATCTCTCCCGGGCTCTCTTTATGGGCTGTGCCCGGAGCGTCCTGATAGTAATTTATACAGCAGCGGCTGTACCATGTCATTATCAAAGTCTGGGCAAGTTTTTGTGACCGAAAAGTACCCTAAGAATAGAGAATATGGGGTATATGGGGCTTCCACAGGTCCTGAAAATTTATAATTTATAAAAATAAAGGCGGGGAATGTGTAATTTTGTATTGAAACAAATAATTCGAATTAACAGCTCAAGGACCTAATAAATCCCCTTTAAAAATACAAAACCTATAACCTAAATTACCTTTAACCTCTATAATTTATAATAAATAAACTATCTAATAAGCTTGAACCTCCTTTTTATTTATTTTTATTCTTATTCCTTAAAAAAAATATTAATAAATATTCAAACCTTATAACAATATCATTAGATAGAAGGTAGGAGTATTGTTCATTAAAAGTAATAACCTGGTATCTAAGCATAAACCTCAGACAATTTTTTTACACATATACAAGAAACGCCCCTAATAAATGTATACTAATAGTAATTCATTAGTCTTTACCTTTGAGTTATGGTACTTTCAGTCTTATAAATCTGCAGATGCAATGTTCATGATTCTTGCTTCAATCTCTCTCCAACTCATTTTCCTCTCTGGAAAATTCTCTGCCAGATTTATTGTTTTTGTTGATAAGAGCACTGTCCAGCATTTAGTTATTTATTTATATTAAAACCGCTGTGTCATGGGACACGCTTGAATAGATTTGGATGGAGAATGTTAATCAATGGAATTAAAGGAACCAAGACGCGGTTACGCATCTCCGGGTAGAACAATGACAAAGCACTTGGCAACAGATTAAATGAAATGGAATGTTTCAGGTAAACATATGTGAATTTTTACACTAGCATTAAAATCTTTAAAAATAGCTTAGGTAAGTCCCTAATCTGACTCAATTGATTTCAGTATACAAATCAATCAAAGAAAAGCCCCACAAGTGACTCCATTTCCTTCCATTTAACCATGATGTAAGCTTAGACTTGGGTTTCCACGTTAGCAGCCGCCAGAGATTACTTTCATAACAATCGCTTGGCCAATCAATATTTCCATTACGAAGTCTCTTTTACTTTGACATTTGCCGGTATTAATTATCGTTTTAGCCACGTTGTGCTTCGAAAGTGTCAATTTCAATGCCTAACCAAGGCTCCCGGTCGGAGCCAGAAAAGGGAAGTTGTTAATCACGCCCATTGCATACCAAAGTTGGCAAAAAAAAATGTAAATTGTGTAGTGAGGTAGCAGCAGCGACAAAAAATTGCACTGAATTTGCAGCACCGGAGGCAATTTTCCAGTTTGCTCCACTAAAGGGAAGAGAGGATAAAAGGTAACCACTTGTTGCTGCTGCTGCTGCTGCTTCACATAATTGATGCCGTTGCCTGTGGGAATTTGATTTAAATGAACCCCGAGTATCTGCTTACACACATATTATATATAGCCTGATATTTATTCATGTTTTATCACATATATGCAGTTATTCCAGACGATTTCCCACATTTATATGGTAGGTTGGTTGGCCTAGAAGTTCATTGGGTTCTTGTCGTCGCAGCCTCCTCAATTGGTCCTTTTCAATTGAGTGTTTGCCAAGAGCAATTTCAATATTGCTTTATTCCTCCAATGCCGTTTTGCCAACTCACGGCAGCAGCAACAGCTTGTTGCCATGCCCCATCAGCCACATTGGCAACATTGGCAGCAGCATCAGCGACCAGCAGCCTAAAGTATCAGCAAGTCATGCCAGAAATTGAATGAAGTTAGCAAATACATACATATATATATATACCGTCTACGGGGGCTTCTTTTCTGCTCCACGAATGACTTGACAGATCCTGTAGGAGCTGCAAAAAGTATTGTTCGAAAATAATTATTCAAAAATGGCTAAGAACTCTCCCGAAGTCATGGCGTTGTTATGTATAAGTGACTTTAAATTGCATCTGCAAATAAACAAGAAAATGAAGTCAGTTAAAGAGGGTTTAGTGGAGAACGGCTGCTACCTTTCAAAAGTAAATGCAAAATATTTTTGAATTATTTTAATAGGCAAATAATTAGGGGTAATAATTTTAAAAGCATTAATAATTTAATTAGGGTAAATATAACCTTCAAAAATAAATATTTTTAATATGACTTATTTAAACAATTTTAAGGTGAAGTCGGGATAAATAATAAGCCAAACTTAAAATATTACGTATTAATTATTAGTTGATTAAGGAAAATAACCCACCTTTATAAAGTATTCCTAGATCATTATTAAATAACAAAAAATACAACAACAAAAATCCCCCAATAATTCCTAGAAATCAGGTTAAGCGGCTTACCTAACCCCCTTACCTTACTTTTTACCAACACCTTTCAATTATATTTTATCCATATTTCATATTTAAGTGTCCGCCCACTCATGCGGTGATATTTTTAATGAATTTATTGCTTTTTAGTCACCTAAATGAACAACTGGCCATAATGTCCAGTGATTCATACATATACACTATACGAATTTATGAAGTCATAAAGCATTTGTTTTGCATTATTTCAGTCAGGGAGACACGTGTCGATTCACTTTCATGTACTGCTCAGGTTCCCACATATAAAATTTAATTATTCCACGACTCGTGGATATAAGATAATGCCGCATATATATGTATTTCCCTGGCTAAATACGGTAGAATTCTGTGTGTTTTTCCACAGAAATATTATGTAAATATTTGGTAAGCTATTTCCATTTAGTCATAAATCAAAATGTGGACCCCTAAGCGCAGTGAAATTTGAGAGAAATATTTAATGCAGGCGGAGAAAAGAAGGTTAATTGTCTTGGTATATCCTTGCAGGGTTTTATATTTTTAGCCAGAATCTTGCAGTTAGATTTCATTCTTATTCATTATAAATTTTATAAATTATTTATAAATTTATTAAATTATTAATTAAATTTTACAAATTTACTTAAAGACCAATTCATCATTCACGTTAACCTTTGAAGTATTTGCTTTGCATAAAGCTTAATTATATGTTGTTCATTAATTAAATTCTTCCCAGAATTTCACCTTTAATGTAACTATTTTTCCTGGTGTACAAAGAAAACTCAACTTGTTAGTCAGCCACTTGACAGGCAATAGTCGTCTGCTGCTCCCTTCCGAAACCCAACCAAAATTTGCCTCTATCTCCCGGCGAAAATTCCCTTGAACAATGCCAAAGCTTTGTATGACAGTTGGTTGGTTGTTGTTGAAGTTCATGAACAAATGCTAAAAAGCAAACAGGAAAAATACTATACTACATATATGCGTGTGTATATATATTTACATGCAAATTACTCATTGAGAAGATGAGTGAGTGCAGCGTCGAGGGCAATTCCTGAGTTTGACTGACAAATTTGCATGTTTATGCGAAAAAATATTGAGTTGGCAGGGAAAATGTCTCGCTTACCATGTGTGTTGAGAGCTAGAGATGTCAATCGAGAGGAAAATGGTCATGAAACATATTGAAATTAAGGAAAACTTTGATATATAAAAACGTGTTGATATTTAAAAGTATTGCAAATCAGTTTGAAAAATTAATATTATCAAACAATATCTTATATAATATATAATTTTTCTTCCGATTATATGGTTTCTATATATCATAGAATGTGGATTTATCTTACCTTTATATCAAGGTTAATATATTGATTGAAGAATATATAGAATATATATATTTATAAAGATTTCCTGTCATCCCTAGTGTCTGTGCTTAGTGGAGAGAGAAAATGGAATTTCGCGATTTGCGGCAGCGTCAAGTTAAGCGTTAAGTCTGCATTTGAAATTGAGCTGAAGGATCTCTGCGCTGCATATGAAATTTCAGTATTTTCTTCTTGTTTTTGTTTTTTTTTTATAACAAATTCAATTTAACTTGAAGCAGTTTTTGATCCACATACGCGCGGCCACGATAATTGCTTGTCCTCGCGAGGAAGGAAAAGCAGAAAAAATATATACATGAAATCAGAGGTCAGGCGAGACGAGAGGCTTTTGTGAATTTTAATTGAATTTTTCCCTCTTTCCGCTGGAGTCACAGGAAAAAAATTAAATCACAGCACGTTCGGTCCCCCTGCCACCACATGCCACCCCCTTTGCCGCACTGAGTTGCACTTGAGTGCGTTTTCATAAAGCGCAGATCTGGGGAGGGAAAAATGAAACTATAAACTAAATCAGAAATTAACATAAAGGCCTCAGAAGTCAAACCCAACCTGTATCTGTTGCTGTTATTTTTTTACTTTCCACAACTCTGCATTGTTAGGGGCAGCCACGCCCATAACTCCCCCACAAAGCTAACGGTTTCAATTGTTGTTCATGCCCGGCAATTTGTTTGATTTCCCTTTCCCGCCCCCTTTTGGATATGTCCAGCACATTTTCTCACACTGACCTGCCCCATGGAAAAGTACAAAGCGCAATTTGCTTGGCATTTTCCGACCTTCTTTGGGGCACTGTACAAAATATTTGATGTATTTTAATATATTTTCAGAGGCCCATAAGTACAAGTTTATGTGTTTTTGTTGGGCGAACTTAAAGTTAAGAAGGTAGAAAGGTCAAGAAAGCACTGAAACTTAAACTTCGAATGGAATTTTTAATAGTGATTTTATTGCTGTGACGATTTTTCTTAAGAAGATAACAAAAGGTTTTACAGAAATAGAAAATTTCATAAAATCATTTAAACTTAATTATAGAATTAAATTTTTTCTTTAACGATTCTGCAAGTGCTTCCCTGATTTATGTTTGTCAGGGTTTATCGAACCTAAAATAACAGTTAAACATAAAGAATACAGTTGTGCCAATTTAAAGCTAAATGTTTATCTACTTTCCATACGGGTCAGTTCCTTTCCATGTATATTGATATTTGAAACCGTATTTGAAATCAGTTTTTCTACAAAAGCCTTAAAATTTCTACAAGCCCGCCTTCCCAAAATTTGTTTCGTGTTTCGTTTCATTTCTTGTGGCTGTCAATTTCACAACATTTGTCAACTGACACAAATAAAATGGAAAATAAAACATGAAAAATGAAAATTTGTGACAGTTGCTCCCAAAAAGGAAAAAAGACGAATGTTTTCGGTTGACCTGCAAATGATTTTTGGGGCTTTTGTTCTTTCAACGAATTTCAATGAAAAGTCTTTAAACTTTTAAAAAATGATTTGTAGATTTGCTAGAATTTATTAAAGCTATACATTTATTAGAATGCTATGCTACATTGGCAAATAAATAATTCAAGCAGCTTAGTTTTCATGAAAGCCAAACATTCCCATGTAAATAAATAAATTGATTTGCTTTAAGCATTTTTATTAGCCATGTTGAAAGTTTATTAACCAATGTTGTCCTTTTTTTAGGAAAACATTTATTTTCCATCGAATTTTATTTTATTACTCCATTTAGTAAGCCCCTCATAAACTTTCCAGACCAGACTTTTTTCCACTTTGCCACAAAATAAATATTTAAAACCTCTACATGCACAGGCACACCACAAATTCCAATTAATTGGCCAATTTTTATGGGTAAATATAATTGCCATAAATAACAGCAAGCCTTTGGCTGATTCTCTACTTTCTTTTCTGTTGATTTTTCTCGATTATTGGCTCAAAATACACAAGACGTGGCCATAAATAAACGCCAAACTTGGTGCTACCATGCACAACGAATATTACGCATACGACGCCTGGTACGGGACAAACTTGACATTGAACTTGCCGTTCGCTGTCCTCCGTTCGATATCCCGAAGGCCATTTTGGGTGCATTTTGGGGGTGGACCTTAGAGGCGGCATTAAATATTCATTTGGCAGGCGGCGTCAGCGACGGCTGCCATGGCGACAATAAAAAGTGGCCCCAACAGGGACAACATTTTTAATTGTTTGACCAAAACGTTCGATATATGTACACAGAGTCCCCGCTAAAAATGTCCTGCTGATGTTCCCCTGAGGAGTGTGGGGTCCTTTGTGGGGTGGCACTTTCGGTGGAGGGGGCTCGTAATGAAGCCACATAAATCTCGGCACTAAATATATTTGCCAAGTTTCTGGAGCCCAGAACCCCAAAAGGCGAAGTGAGGCAATTAATCTTTTACTGTGAGATATATATGTATGTATAAGTTGATATATGGACAGCAGAAGGCAAAATAATAGCAGAGAATTAGATAAAAAAAAAAAATATAATAAGCTAGGCGTATTTATTTGTACATGCATGGATTTAATGGGTCGTACAATTTATGCTAAATTGAAATAATTTATTTCATTTATTTATTTTAAAAAATGTATTTAATTTATTTATTTAAAAGCAAATTATTTCTTCTATATATTTTAAAAGAAAATCATTAACACTTCCTATTCACTCTACCACACTTGTCTCTATAAACTTGTTTCGCCAGCCAACGAAGGACACGTAAAAAAACACTCAAGGGAGGAAGCTCGCCTGTCTTTTGGGGATGCGGATACGGATGCGGATGTTAAGATAGGAATTGGGACTGGGGATGGGCAGGGGACATCCACAGGCCACAAAAGTAATGGCACAATAAATGTGCAACGGGCAGCCAGAAATCACGGCTGTTAAGGAGCGGCTCCTCGGCTCCTCAGCTCCTTCGCTCCCTCTTATTTTCCCCCGGTGCGTGTAAATTATAGATAACCGTGTTAATGTTGCAGCGCCCTAGATTTCTGACCCCCCAAAAAATATACTTGGAACCAAAACAAACAAAGTTGTTGACGGAAGTTTTTGGCCTCGTCTGAAGTTGTGTTTTTGGCCTGAAAGTGTGCCACGACAGATGCGAGATACATTTCCACAGCAAACTTCCTGCGAGTCCTTTTGGAATTCTTGAACGCTCCTCCAGTAAATATTTGCTGATTATTATTTATGGCAAAAACTTGTCTGCTGGCAACTTTAAAGCACTTTCCATTTTAGCACTTAAGGTTCGATTTTTCCGTCCGCGTGAAGAAATTAGCAATTTGAATAATTTAATTACGCCGTGACCTGCAATTTGCGGCGCTAATTAAAACGTGCCAATGTCCACGTGCCTCGACTAACTTTTCTGGTATTTGAGCTGGAGAAGCTAACGAAATTTTAACGCTCTATATTCATTAGCTATGCGCTTTGCCTCGTCCTCCCACGACGAGTTTGTTTTGCCTGTAAATACACGTAGTTTTTGGTTAAAGTTTTACTTTATTTTTGTAATTTTTTGTGTAAGGCATTTGCATGGGACGTGAGTTCTTTGATATGGAGATTTTTCCACGTGGGCCTGGGAATGTATCACAGTGTGTTTGTGCCGGAATCTCTAATTGCTTTTTGCTTACTCTAAAGTATTTTTGTTTTTTTTATTCTGCCTGCTAAAAAGTTGTCAAATTAAATTTAAATAAAATATTAGCAGGTCTATTTGTATAGTTTTAAAGTGCTTTCGTATAATACCCAAATATAAGTGTGTTTATTGCCTAATTCCCTGAGCAAATAATTCTTAAGAGATTAACTAAAGCTTATCAAAACACAAGGTATTTATTTTCTTGCTTCCGAGCCATTAATCCTCTTCAAATAGAAGCCAAATCATTAAGTACTTTCATATATATATATATATCCATGTATATTTAACCAATTATTTGAATGAGCAATTACCCATGCTTTGTCAATGATTATTTTAACATTTTCTGAATTGGTTAAGTAAATGAAATTTGGCAAATTGCTCGCTGAGCATAAATATGCGGAATTTATTGTTTGTTGACGATTTGCAGTTTCTGGAGCGGAAATTGATTGTATTTAATTTCCAGCAGAGCGACCACAATGGAAATGTGTATATATATAGAATATATTTTTTGTCGGTTGTTTTTACTTGGCAGCAATTGCAGCAGTGAAACAAAGTAAATAACAAATTAGAGAGCGAGAGAGGGAAAAGCCAAAAACTGAAAACTGTAAGCGCGTGTTGGGAATGGGAATTGTTGTGCCCTGTAGATGGTATTTTAAAGGGTATATTTGTGAGGGAACAGATGGTTGTTTTCAAGGGTTAAAAGAGTGTTTATTAAAGGAAAATGTATGTCTCTTTGTTTTGTTCAACATTAAAATCTCAGGGACTAAATATTTCTGAAATATTAATTTAGCTAGGGATGTCAGTACACTGTATATCGACAGAAATATAAGATATAATTATAATATCGATTATTAAGTATAACTTGATAATATATAACTATACAAAATTATTAATATATAAATAAAACAGGAAAATCTAAAATTTAAACCCTAAATTACTATAAGTACAGGATATCTCATAGGTCGCCTTGTTCAAACCTTGAGTATGAATTGTTTTTATTTTCGGTTGCCAACTTTGGCGAGGTGCCGACGGATGGCAAAGGAGAATTGCATTAACTCCACTCGAAGCGAAACCGCAGCCGAAAAGCTTTTGCCACAGAAATCTAATTTCGCACTCACGCCCCTCTTTTCCTCTCTCTCTTGTTGCAGATGTCGCATCAACTGCAGCAGACACGTCGCCGCTTGGGCTCCGTCAGCGATTCGGCGCCACCATCGGAGTCCAGTGAGGGCACCGGCTCGTCCTCGGAGCCGCGGGACGAGTTGATTCTGCACCCGGACTGGTCGGCCCACTCCCAGTCCTCGGCACAGCGGAGCAGCGTCCATGGGACCACATTCTCGTACAATGCCTCGGACATCGATGCGGACACCATTAGCACGGACACCACGAGCAACACCAATCTGTCGGACTACGAGAGGGGTCAGGTGGAGAGCTTCTTTGGCGGTCTGGGCACCGAGATATATGTGAGCGGTGCCCTGGCGAATCTCTATGAGGGAACTGGCAAGGACGGCGACTGGCGGCTGGTTTTCACCGGCATCCCAGTGATCCTACACGACAAGGGTAACTGCCGGGCCAGGGCCATACCCAGAGTAACCCTCGTGCTGGCCGAAAGGGGTTCGTGCTTCTCCCTGTGGTCGGACCGCATTGACAACCTATCGAACTACCGGATTGCGGGACCCTCGTTCCACACCATGTGCCTGTCGAGCAATCATCAGCAAATGATCGGTTTCAGCTTCGATTCCACGGACGCGGCCCGTGAGCTCTGGCAGCATGTGGAGCGGCTGGTCAGCGATCCGGAGAATATAGCATTGACCGTCCCCGGTACCAGGAAGCAGAAGAAACAGAAGCGCGTTAAGCCGGCTCCACTGCCGCCCAAGTCGCAGATATCCCATCCGTGCCAGTTCCACCATGTGACCAGTGTGGTAAAGGAGGACAGCGAGCGGTACTACAGCATGCAGGCCTTCGGGCCCCCGAATCCCCAGCAGCATCGTTGAGTAGGGTCGGGCGCGTGGATCTGGAACACGAGCGCCCTTTGGTGGCAGAATTGAGGTCTGCAAAACGCCCCAAAAAAATATAGAGATCCAGCTATAAACCCATAGTTTGTAGGATTAGTTATAGAATTAGGGTGTCTCACATATCTTTGGAGATTTGAAGGCATTTAAAAATGTGACTAAAAGTAGGCAATGATTTGCATTTAAAAGTATTCTATGATATTTTGCTAAATATACTTTTGGCGATTTCAAATCTCTAGAGATTTTAGTTCCATAGCAAGCCTAGGAATTTCTTGAGACTCTAGAGATTGGAATTATTTTCTTGTTTTTATAACACATCTTAAGGATTAAAATGATTTCTGAAGCATTTCCTTCCATCAAATTTTTACTTTTATTCTTTGTAGCATACTTTCAGACCGCACTTGCAAGGTGCTTTCAAATCTCTCAAGATTTCTGTGTAACTCCAGCTAAATCCCTTTGTTATAGGCCTAAGTTATGCCAATGTGTCCCAAACGGTTGACACATTTATCTGTGATACATTTTAGGCGTCTATAATTTAGAAAAGGTAACTGAAACAACAACAACAAAAAATTTTATAAAGAAAATTTTTTAAGTAAAAATAGCAAATAAAAACAAGAAGTTTTCCAAGTTATTAAAATACACACATATATAATATTATAATCATTAAGATCGAGAGTTTTTGTAAGTCCTTTTCTTATATCACACATAGACACATAACACTCTAATGCATATTGATAAATATATATATACCATATATAGTCCTGATATCTATCGAGTAATCTATGTATGTCCCATTTGCAGTCGCTGCAAATGTTTTTTGATACCTAAAAAGCTTGTTTTCTTATCGGATTATGACTAAGCCCAGACAAAACAAATACAACAAAAAGAGAAAAACTATTAACAAAGTGTTTTTTTAAAACTCTATGTATCATATTATATACATGCATCTATATGCTATATATTACACCTTTATCTATATAATATATGTAGCTCTAAGCATTACATCATAGCCACTTGTCTGTATATCTCTGAACTTCATTTATATTTGCCTGTGCAAAAAAGAACGCGAGAAAAACAAATAAAAGCTGAGACAAAAAATGGAATGTTTTATTTTGATTTTTTACGGATTATGAAATATAATTCGAATTTTAAATTTATTGCCATTTGTTGTGCAGTTGTCAGACATTAATTAAATTACTTAATTTATCTGATTACAAAAACTGACAAGATAGAAAGATATTTAAAGGTAACGCTTCTTGAAATTAAATATTTATATCTACAAATTCCCCCTTTTATTTTGAGATATTTTTATTAATTGACTGTAGAATCATTTATTGATATACACTGCTCTATACAATCCCGCCTCCCTCTTGTAACCTCTTCCACATCCAATGACATAATCTAGCAGCAAATCAAACCTCAATCACTTTACCCCCATGACTCAATTATTTACCATTGAGTGCACTACCAATTACAATAACAATTAAAGCCATTACAAGTGGGGAGCAGTGAGCCCGCATGATGATGCCAATAGGAAGGAGGGGGCATGCAACATACAGACTTGTATCTAGAGAGCTGGACCGAAACGGGAGCTCTGATTCTGATTGACCGATGACTGTAGAAAATGCTCACAAACTAGAGGTGAAATAAGATCAGTCGATATTTCATTGATTCCACATTTATTGTAGAAATTGTAAATAAAAAATAAATAACAAGTAAGAAAGCTACAGTCGTTCGTGAACGACTGTTATATACCCTGTACCG
>JAEIHY010009849.1:0-14394 GCA_018904565.1 Drosophila tsacasi
GAAAGCGAAAGCCCCTGACAAATTGTACTGCAGGGAAAATTGTGATTTTCGCGCTCATCAGCAGTGGCAACAATGGCCCCAAGTGCACGTGTTGCAGGGCAGGCCACGTCTGGTTTAATTTTAGCACCGGTGCCG
This sequence comes from Drosophila tsacasi, assembly GCA_018904565.1. Lineage (NCBI taxonomy): Eukaryota > Metazoa > Arthropoda > Insecta > Diptera > Drosophilidae > Drosophila > Drosophila tsacasi. The sequence goes on from JAEIHY010009849.1 coordinate 136, forward strand.
TGGCCGTAGCTGGATCCGGATCCCTGAGCTAAGCCGAGCGGTGCCGGTGCCTACTACTACACCTTGACACTACGAAACGGGGCGTATACGTAATACACACTGCATACTATTAGGCGCTCATAAAAAATGTAACGTTGTCGCATAAAAATAGATGTCGAACCCCCGTGCCGGTGCTGTTGCCGGTGCCAGTTCTCTGCTGTTGTTGTTGTTATTGTTGTTTTTGTTGAGGCTTAGCGAAGAATAAACCATGCATAATGCCCCCAATGTTGTTGTTGTCGCCATCATCAGCATTTGAGTTATAAATTTTTATATGATTTGAGCACGACTTGTACCATAATTACGTTGGTGTTCGCGTGTGTTGCTGTGTTTTGTTATGTGTGTGTGCCTGCTAAGGTATCATAATAAAATCTTCAACATTTTATGGCCGCACTTCAAGTTTCGTGTAGTTAGTCTTGCCTCTCGGCCAAGTTAAAACCATCTTATCGATGACACGGAGAAAAAATAATAATAAGTCGCCTGTTATTGCTATCAATACCATGAAAGTCTTGGCATTTTGATTAATTTATTACATAAGCTATGTTTGTATAACTATCTATAGGGATAACAATATTTATTGATGTGTTGTATCCACAAAAATGATACTTACCTTAAAACATACAACTAGTCCACTGAGGTGTTTGATTTAATTAAGTAAAAAAGGGAATAACTGATATTAACATCACTTACAGGTTCCTGTATAGCCAAAGTATGTCCTGTGATTGAACATGATTCTGACACGTTTATATCCCACAAGCAATCGGTATTTCGATACGACCAAATGCAGAGTTGATGGCCAATTTGGTGATACTTTTTTCCGTGCACTTTTCCTGGCCGTGTGTGTGTGTGCTGCCTCTGTGATTGCGTCCTGGCCGGAGGCAGTTTGGCCCGAGGGCCGAGGAAGCAGCGATTATTATTGGCAATCAAGTGGAGTGCCATCTTGCCTTTGGCTAGTTCGGTCTCTGATTGCAGTCGGCATGTCAGAACAGAGAGAAAGCTGAGAAATTGTTCCTTTGGGTAGCTTTCCAGCCAAAGGCCACAGGCGGGGCGCATGCACTGGCGCAGATACTAGATTCCGGTTGAAGGAAGTCTTCCTCAGGTTGATAGAGCTCCGATTTCGGGTTAAATATTTTTACGTTAGCCTCACTTGGCTGTCATCACTACTCGCTACCAAATATCCAATCAATTCTGCCGCCTGTCTTCCCTGTTTTGCGAACCATTCGTTCTCTCAGTTCATAAGCCAGCAGCAGCGTGTAATATGCCTTCGATAACATTTTGCTCGTGTGACAAATTTGTGTCGCAGACCAGAAGAAATCGTATAGGAAGCGCTCGAGAGAAACAGGAAAAGTTTCCTGCCCGGGAAAGAAGGGTCTGCTTCTGCTGCCTGGCTGGCAAAAGGACAAAGTGTTAAATGTTGACATGTCATGACATTGCAAAGGCCTGAGCCGTGGGAAGACCAGCGAAAAGAGGATGGACGCCTTCTGGACACCAGGAGACGATGAAGACCGCTTGGTCAACGGCCGGGGAAGACAGAGCATTAGAGAGATGGAGAGTGAGAGAGTGGGAGAGTGGGAGAGAGGGAGAGGCAGCATCGCCGGAACGAGCGGCTTACGTGCTGACAGCTGACAGGCGAACCAATGAACTACGATACGACATGGCCGCCATTTTGCTGGAATAACATTTGCTCTGAGCCTGTGTGCTGTGCGTGTGTATGTTCGTCTGTGCCTGTGCTTGTGTTTGTGTTTGTGCGGAACATCAACTAATATTGTCAACGCAACATTCGACTTGTTATCCCTTCCGCTTGTCTGGCTTCCTCTTCTTCATCTCGGCTTAATTTCGTTTTGAACTCCTCGTCGGCCATTTTCTCCGCTTGCCATCTCCCCGCCTCGCTGACGCTGTCTCCGTCTCCATCTCCATCTCCGACTCTGTCTCTGTCTCTGTCAGTTATTTGCAGAATTTATTGAAATTGTTTGTCAAATTCCGTTTACTTGTTTTTCGCATTTTGCCAAAATTTCCTTTTTTTTTTGCCAGCACACCAAATGATGACAAGGACAACCAGGCTTCCTCCGATGTCCTCTTGCGCCATTTTCTTTTTCTCTATCTCCGTTCTCTCCTCTTTTTGTCCGCATTTCAGCTGTGAGTGTGTGTGCGAGTGTGCCTGGCAGTTAATCTAAGAACTCGAACTCGAGCGGGGCTATATGGCCGCTTCGTGCCATATCAACTATAAGTTGGTCCTTAGTGCTACCCCGTCGTCCTCGCTCCTTTTATAAGTTGGCGCTATAAAATGTTGCGCCATCCCCTGCCTGCCACTGTTTGTTTTTGCATGCAATTTCAGCTTTTTCTCTACTTTTTTTTTTTTTGTTGCTTCACTTCAGTTTTAGGGCGAAATAAATGGGACGCCGGCATGTATATAAATATATTCAAGAAGCGATTCAAGACTTTATTGATGTTGCTTGAATTTGAATGACATTGTAAAATTACACGCAAATATATGCAGCCAGCGAGGAAAAAGGCAAGTACTCCCCGCTCTCCGTGGCTCTGAATATCGAAGCAAGAGCATGATGGAAAGAGATCTAAAGAAAAACGAAGAGAAAGAAACAAATTTGGTGTTCTAAAAAGTTTTATGTGCATATCTATTACAACTTCCCGGCTATGTGTGTCATATCGGACAACTGTCACATACAAACACTGGCGAGTGTGTCTACGTCTTTGCATAAACCATAATAAAATTGGCTTGGGGTTTGTGCAAGTAGAGAACTTTTGTGGGTTGTTTTTGAGTTCATTTTTGGCTCCATATGTCTTATGTAAGTGGCTGAAAAAAATGAATAAAATGGTAAAGACAGAGAAAAAATATTTTTTTTTCAGCATGACTTCATAATAGAATTCTCAAACAGATATCTCTATTAAATTCTTCTCCAATAACTTGACGAATCCCCCAAATTTTTTATTGGCTGAACTTCATCCACCCGAGATGGTTGTCACTCTTCAGATTTTTTCTCGTTTCACGCTACTCGGTTCAGGCAAGCAAACAGAAGTAGTCTCACGTTCTTTGACAAACCCTTTAAGCCCAATCTCAGGAAGTGTTTCTCCCTGTTTGGTACATGGAGGACCGAAAATTACACGATAACACGGCACCGAGGACACTCATCTAAATATAGGCTAAGGCCATAATAGGCTCAAGACGCTTCCATTCAACACTTTTTAGGCGGCGGCACAAAATGGCGCCAGCATGAAAGCAATTCGCACCCACACCCGGCCCGGATCCGAGGGCCCCATTCACAGGACCAAGAAGGGCGGCAGGACAGAAAGGAGTAGCCGCCGACACACACGCACGAAAGACAAAAGGGCTGGCTGGCTGGAAAATGAAAAAATGAAGGAAATGAAACGAACCCCTTTCAATTTCCATCGGATTTTCTTTTTGGTTTTTTTTTCGTACGCTTTTCGCTCCTGGTACTACCGACTGCTGGACAAAAGGTGGCTGCGTGCTTTCATTTAAAAGAAAATTCCGGCCAGGTGAGCCAAACTGAATACGAAATCTCGGCAATCCCCGAAACAACTGAAGCAAGTATTGTGTGCCAAAAATAAAAATGTCAATTTGCCAAATGTCGGCAAGCGGAAGTTTATACTCTCGGTGCTCGGGTGCAGGTAGAAACACGAAGAAAAAACAAAAAGAAACCGAAACAACTTCAAAGCCGGAGTTGAGAGAGAGCGGTGTCAAAGTTACCACAGCAACCACCACCGACAGTGCAAAGTAATTTCCGAAATATTGTACTCAGGCTCTCGCCCTCACAACCCCAACGCGGGCTGCACGAAAGCCAACCCCCAAGTCGGGGAAAGAAACCACTTTAATTTCCTCTGGCTCTGGGTCGAGAACGGAGCCGGATCCCCCGTATATATGTATATATGGGGTATATCTTTCGCACCAGTCGCATTCATGCGGGTTCTCGAAATGATTTGGCAAGGAAAACCCTTTGGTCCTGTCCGCCATGACTCTTCTGCCTAAGCCTTTAGTCTAAAGTGTATTTAATTTAAATGACTTAAAGGGCAGCAAATTGCTCTGCCATAGGGGGGGGTGGAGTGGAAAAGCGGTCTATAATGAGTTGTGCTGCCGCTTTCGGGGGTTGGCTGCGGCAAAAGTTTCCACCGAAGACCAACAAGTTCGGTGGCAAAGGCCTGGAAGCTGTCAAATTGTATGGCAACCAGAAATGTTGTAAGGGCCCTTTCGGAAAGTTTCACAAAACCGGTTAAAGCTTAACTTCGGCAGCCTTTGCCAGGACTTGCATTTGACGTATCGACCGCCAAGCATTTCGGTAAGCCTGACTCTCTCGTTTTGCCGCAAGGTGAATTTATAAATGAAATGGCAAAGGAAATGAAGTTCCCCTTTAAAACTCACCCACGATTCTTCCCTTTTTAGCAGGACTCACTGGCCAATTTCCTTGCACTCGCAGGCAGGCAGGCAGGCCGGCTGATTTCGGTTCGTTGACTGGAAGCAGTGCAATTCGCGCGTGCAACGTAATAAACTGTCTTGGCTGGAAAAGCGGCAGCAGCGGGGAGAGCTGTGAGGGAGGGGGGAGGTGGAAAACCCCGTCGAGGAGGCGGGCAGAAAACCGCAGTCAGCATCACAGCTCCGTGCCCACGGGTGAGACAGCAAACGAGTCCTGGGTATCCAGAATCCCGGCCTGGCTGGCTGCGTTTAAAAACTTACTTCCTTCCGGTTTGTTAGGCGGCACAAATTGCACGGCGGCCAGGGAAACTCGAAAGGGGGAAAGCGGAAAATGCCAAATGCAGTGATACAAATGCGATTTTCTGGCAGCGCCAAAAGCGGAAGAGGTGTGTAACATACACACTTACAGGAACACATTCACACACACACACAGGGCCCGCAAATACACAAAGTGGCAGGCAGAGATTTAAGGCTTTGCCTGCTGACACTTTTTCAAGTTGATGGCGCCGCCACACTCACACACACACACAGCCGAGACACGGGCACACACACACGCGTTACACTCTATTTGGCAGCGAACCCAACTCAAAATGCCGTGGCGGAAATTATTGAACGCACTCACACACATGCGCCGATAGCCGGAGTAAGGCGGAAAAGCAAAAAACGAAAAAGGAAAAGCGCCGAACAGCGAGTGGAAAAAAGAGATTCGCACACATTAAAAATGCAAAAAGTCAACGACTGCGCAGGAAAAAGCCACTGAAGCTCAGCTGAGCATTATAATGCGAGAAATATATTCATGCGATTACAATAAGAATCGAATAATGCGGACACCCTTTACCCGGGACTGTGTGTGAGTGTGTGACGAGCTAACGCCTCTGATTCTGCAACTGATTCCGGGGGTAAACCGCGCCGGAAAGCCAAAGGACCTCAGATAAGCCAGAGTGCCACAGTGCCAGGGTGAAGTACCTGAGGGCCACGAAATCAATGCAAGTTGTGCCTCAATCATGGAGATATGATATTGCCTTGATTTATGGTTATTTTCCATTTAATTGAACAGCAGATCAGCTCCGGAGTCGTCGGCGGGTGCCTTCGCCTTAAAGCCCCACTCCATGGATACGAAATGTAAATACAATAAATAACCAGACGGGCATAATAGTAAGCGGCTCTTGGACCATTGCCGTGCTTGCATTACGCATACGCCGCGTGGTGCGGCGCGGATTGGCATCGATTTGCTGCCACATTTCGATTGCTGTTTTTACTCGTTTCCCATTCTTTTTTTTTTTTTCTTTTTTTTCAGACGGGCCATAACGAAATATTTATGCGACGTCATTGGGGCATCATTTAAGTCGTTTGTGCGGGAATATCATCGACACTGAGGGAAAAGTCAGTGCCTTTTATGACCACAGATTGAATTGTCTATAACATTTAGTTGCTAAAAACTGGGATAATGTACCAGGAAATATTCTATAAAAATCAAAAGAGTGCTTTAAAAATCTATATAGTGATTTTTTATTGCAAACCTTTAAACTGTTTGTTTCTGTGTTTTTCTTCTGTATTTTTTGTGTTCCAACGTGTGCTGGAAAACTCTCTGCCCATCTGTGTTGGGATTAGGCCGAGCCTTAATTTGAATTTAATTGAAGCCCCGCTCGAATCCCGACGAAGGGCGGCAGGTGGGAGGCGGGATATATCCCGGGCCTGCCATTGTAACTGGCACATGCAATTAATGGTGGCCGAAACTAGCGTCGAATGTGTGTCGAGTGTTCGTACAGAGACTGTTAAATAAAATATGGGGGCGAGCGGCAGAGCAGAGTCGAGACTCTTGTGCTTGGCCCTTTTTCGCTCGAGCTTGTTTGTTTGCCGCTTGTTCGGCTTTCGTTTACTTTTTCCTCGCTTTTCCCCAGCTTTTTCCCCAGCAGTTTCTCTTTCATTTTTTTTTTGTTTGCGTCCTCCTTCGTTTTGCACATAAAATGGTTGGAAAAAATGCGTGTGTGCCACTTAAGTTTACATTTTCATTTGCTTGCCCCAATGACTTTTGCCGTTTACAATCATTTTTTCCGGTCCCTGCCCCAGCTTCCAGATTCCAGCTTCCAGCTCACAGTTCACAGATTGCAGCTCGACGACTCGGCGACTCCCGAATGTCCGCTCCCCCATTGGAAATTGCGCATTAAATTAATTTTCAGCTTGTTTGAAGTTCTGACCCGGCCAAGAGTAGAGGAAACAGCAGTAGTAAAACCGGCAAATAGAACATAAACTCGTGTAGTTTATGCCAGCTGCATGGTTTGGCTTGGGTGTGTTTTGCGGCTAGCGAAGCAATTCGGCATAAGCCAAGTTGTTCGGTGCTCATGGCTATTAGCTTTGGTTTTTTAGTGCGTTCGCCTCGAAAAATGAAAAGCCAGCGCCGGCGAATAGTAAAATGTCAGCGTAAAACTGTAATTTATGTGCATGTGTGAGCTCGGGGTTTTTGCCCCAAAAAACAAGGCAAGCGAAAAGCGAAAACCGAGAGCCCAAAACCGAAACGGAAACAGAAACCGAAAAGCGAAACCTACTAGCCTTTTTATGCGCATTTTATTCCGTGGCTGCCTTTTGATGCCGCCGTGGTCTTTGGGTTCCCTTCCTACGTACATCAATCAATTCATTGACTCTGCTCTTGGGCATAAAACCCGAAAGTATTCGCAACAGGAGAAATTCTCATAGCCGGGGTAATAAAACTTTTGGCCAGCCTAGCCCCGACTTGATATACACAATGCAGCAGCAGCTAAGACAGGACCTTCCGATCGATATGTGTATAGTTTTATGTGCCAGAAGCAGGCAGCACACAGTTACACAGTCACAGTCAGCGGCATGGCTGTAATTCATGTGCCGCCATCAAAGTAATCCCCCTGGCATAATATCAGTCAAGGGCAGTGTGAGCAACGACAGCCAAAGCCAATAAAACTAACAAAAAGGGGCTGCCTTTCACCAGGCTGGCGAAAAGGCGAAAGTTTCGAGCACCGCCAACGTTACCGGAACTTTTTCTCTCACAGGCACGATAATTATGGGCGAACATATATTTATTCTTAGCAACTCCATGGAATTTATTTATACTTTTAAGTTCACTGAAGCGGGGCGCAGCCTTCACTGCTGTGTTGTATAATTTTTTGCTAGACCCTGACCCTCTGACTGTCGATGAAAAAACTATTAATCACAGAGCCCCGCCGAAGCACAGACAACGAGCCGAGTCAGGCCAAAGGCTTGTGCCGAGAACAGGACCCGGCCAGGACAGATTCACGCCACACTTGTTAGCAAAGGGCAGGAGTGAGGAGGCTGGGATTCGGGCCACGTTTTTGTTGTGTAAACAACAGAAACGAACGTTCGCATAAATTTTTCGTTCTGGGGCCCCATAAAAATTTATATAATTGAGCCGCGGCAGGCGCCTAACTGAAAAGCGGGCCACAAAAAGACGGCACAGAAGAAAAAAATAAAAATAAAGAAACAAAAACGAAGAAAAAGGGATGCCGGGACACGCTGAAAGGATGAGCCTGCCTCAAAAGGAAACTCAGTCCATCTTGCCGGGGGGAAAGGGAATGGGATGGGCGGCCGGCTGCCCTGAGTGAAAGGAAAGTTTAAAGCAAATCAAAAACTCGACGATAAGCACGAGTTCAGCCAACAGTCACGCTGATTGGTATTTTCTGTTCCTCCTCTCGGGCCCAGCGCTTCATCATCGTTTCGTTTCGCTTCGCCCTTTTCCGGGGTAGACCATAAAATATTTCACATTTTCACTGGGCCCCGAAAGCCGTCAGAAATTTGTGTTATGCGCGGCAAATATGCTAGAAAGTATTAAATGTGAAGCGCACTTTCTGGGGCAACATATTATCCCTCCCTCACTGTGTGTGTACAACAAAAACGGAGCTCTCGAAGCTGAGAACACCTGAATCCCAGAACGGTAACTGAAGAGCGCGGTAAACACGTAATTAAGCTTGAAAATGTCTCAAGGATTAGGCATTTCGCCTGTCTGCGGCGCTGTCACGGGAAACCGACACCCGAAACCGCCCAGAAACCAAAACCATTCCCACCGCCGACCCTGTGACAGCCATTGGCAACAGCTGTCGCTCGCTTATTATGTTTATTATAAATAATTTTGCAGCTGCTCACCGCCATTATTAAATTGCATTTGCTTGAGAAACCTGCGAAGAGAGAGGAAGTTTACATATTCTGAAAAGAAGAATTATGAAGAAATACTTTTCAAGAGAAATGAAATTAAAATCATATTTTCTTCACAAATATAAATATAAAGTGATATCAGAAATACAGTTTAGAGAACATATCGTTGCATATCCAAAAATAAAGCCTTGTGCAGGAAAGGTAATGGGCCAAGGAACTAGAGGCCCAAGCACGTACGTATATAGTTGCCACAGCCAGGCAGTAAATAAATACTTGAGCAATGACATGTCAACGTTAATAAATGATTAACTTGTCATTTGGAGCAGCGTGGCACTAACGGGGGAGGAGTGGGAGGTGCTGGGGCGAGGCATAAGGTGCTGCAAGTGTGTGTAATCTGCGGAGCCCTGTGTGTGCGAGTGGCTTGTTTGCCCGAATGTGTTGAGCGTTGTCTATGCCTGTCTTAGATTTCGTTTATGTGCGTACTTAAGTTGTCAGTTTGCATATTAGATACGAGTATCTGCAAATAGCCACCCCGCAGCAGCCCCGCCCCGCCCTCCTGGACTCAATCAGAGTTATGTCACATGCGGCTCCCGAGTCTTTCGAGTCTTTGGTCTCAAGGAAATAAAGTTTTCCCCTCAAGCCGCAAGCCCCGGCCTCAGCCTCCGCTGTGATGTGTGTGCCTGGTCGCATAAATCTTCTAAGCTGGCCTCTCTCGCTCTGCAAAAACGAAGGCAGACATAATATTTATGATGTCAGACCACTAACAGAGCTCCAAGGGGAAAAAAACTTGAACGAAATCAAGGAAATACATAATCATAACGAATCAAATGTCCTTCGGAAAAGAAGAAACAGCAAAGGCAGCCGGCAGAAGCGGGGCCAAAGGAGCAAAGTAAGATAACCCGATTGGGACAGGATGAGGAATGACTGAAATTGTATCTTCTGTCCACAGATCAGCCCGGGATTTCCAGCATATTTTCCGGCTTCGTAGATAATTAATTTGCATGAAATGGAAATTTAAATGCGAATTCTCACTGCAATCACAAAGGCAACAATGTCCAATTGCCATTTGGGGCATATTTATGGCGCAATTTAATGGCCGCAAAACCCCAACACAGTCAGTCTGTCCAAAAAAAAGAGAATTCCCAGCTCCGTTCTGGGACACCACAGCACAGACACATTTCCCACTAATTTTAATGAAACAAAAAATAATAAAATGTAGCTACAAGACCAAGCAGTGGGAAGGACAAAAGGCGCAAACCTTCTGGTTATTTCATTAATTAATGCCACGATTATTATCTGGCTTCTGGAGTAACGACACTGCACGTGCCACTCCCCGGTTCGTTCACCCGACCAGGTAAACTTTCATAATTAGTTTTATGGCTTCTCCCCGCTGCCAAAGTGGATGCTGTTGCTTTTCCTGCTGCTCCCGCTTTTCCGCTTTCCCTAGACGGCCACATGCATAAATCTCCCGCACTTGGCCACGAACAAATCACGCTATGATGGCGCAAATGAATGGATGAATGACTGGCTGTAGTTTCTGCCAAGCAATTATTTACACCGACCAACACAACTTCCGCACTAATGCCCATTGAGTGGCCATACAAATCGAATTTCCATTCGACCAGAACTTCCGCTACACTGAACGCAAAATGATGTTTACTACAAATAGTAATAATAAATAATTTACATGACATTCAATTCATTTTCCAGATAATTTTAAAAACTAAGTTAAAGTTTGATTTATTTTCAAAATCAAAGTCGATATCTGAACAAAGGCTTTACCTCACAGTTTCCTAGTGCATTATTGCCTACATTATACACACCCTTTCCTGTTCAAATCAAATTATTTATAACAAATCCGTAGAAATCTTAAAAATCCCTTGCATAATTTCTTTCTCTGCATTATTTGAGGTTCAATCTTTGCCGGCCAGTGCTCCTGCGAGCCGGTGGAAAGAATTACGAGCCCGAAGTTAGTCAGACCTGCCATGTTCTTGCAAATTTATAAGCGCCACATTTCCTGTTTTCCTCTTGGCCGCGCATTTTACGACAGACCCGGGACTCCGAGGTCTGGGTCCGGGTCCGACTGTGGGTTTGCCGCCTAGGACTCGGGTGTTAGATTGATGATGCAGGTGAATTACGCAGCCCCCGGCTGATATACGACCAAGACAAGCCAGCTAACGTTGCCCTGGCTTTTAATTGAAAACCGAAATGACTTTTGGCCTGGGACTGGGGCGTGGTTGTCGTTGATTTTATGCTAATCCATGCAGCTCAGAAGCTGAGTGCCCCAAAGTCCGGCGCAAAGTTACCGAAGTCATTGAAATTCTGCATAAAATTAAGCTCGCTCGCTCGCTCCTCTGGCTCCTCTCGAATATGTCAAAGTCTAAAATAAACAGCCAGCGCCGTGATAATTATGCGCAGCCAGCAAAGAAGTCCATCTCAAGCCGACGTCGTCTCAGGTGTTTTTGTCTCGGCTCAGGATTTTTTATCAGTCCTTGCAGCTGGCACTGCTCCGTTGCACTGACCGGCAGCCTGGCTGCATTGTGGCAAAATTCAATTAAGCCTTCTTATTATTTTTATGATAATTAGCCCGGGTGTAACTTTCGGCTAGAGGATCTGGCCAGAGGGGAAGAAAGACGGAGAGCTGCAAGTATATATGTATTTATATCCGTTTTTAAGCGCAGCCCGAAAACTTCCACCAAGCCAGCCGCAACTTTGGCTAAGTTGAGATGAATGGGGCCCCTAACTGGCAGCGGAGAGTGACCCACTTAATTGGCTTTAAGGCCGAAATCAATTTATGCACCCAAACAAAAAGCAGCTTAGTGCCAGTGAGGCAGAAGCTGTTTGCTGGCCCCCAATTCGAGTTGATTGGCATCTGGCACTCGGATCGATTGCGTATACGCAACGTGCAAGTTAATCAAGGCATCAAGTTGGCTTTAAACTACCAGAAGGCCATCGATAAATGACAGTTTAGTCGAGTCTTACTCTAAGCTTTTGATTGTAAGTGCAGGATGAGGTGCATCTGGCCAAATATAGAAAAAAGGGGGTCTGCAAGGATAAATTGCCATTTTAAAATATCCTTTTGTAAGATTTGAATGCATAAACTCAAACTAAAATAGTCTCATAAAAATCAAGAGATTAAAGTCTAGCAAAGTTGCAGATAATTCCAAATATCCTTTTTTTCATACTTCACATATTTTATTTCTTACCCGAGGTCGGGCAAATACAAGTTTGTGGGAATCCAAAAACTATCTAAGTTGCCTTTATTAATTATTTAAATCGCCCGAGATGCGCTTAATATGTAATAATTTATCTAGCTCCTGGCATCGCGATTGCAGAATGCAGTTATAATTATTATTCTTTGTGTGTTTTTACGGCTTCTGCCTCCGCCGGCGTCTTTCTATTTTTGGAATGAAATTATTTTTCGCTCTAACTTTTGTGCAGCCGAATGAAATATTTTGATTTGCCGCTGCCAGTGGCAAAAGTTCGTTAAAATATTCATAATTACTTGGCGTGTGATGCGGCGCCACTTCAACCCCCCATGCCCCTAGCACCAACCGCTTTCTTCGCTTTCCCTGGCCAACGAAAACTTGGCGAAGAAAACAGAAATTGTGCTACTTAATGAGCGCCGATGGAAACTTTGGCCGAAACTTTCGCGGGCGCAATGGGGGCGTGGCACCATGGGCACCATTTAAAATAATTACGAATTTATTTAAGCTGCTTTATGGCGGAAAAAATAATTTACAATAGATGTCGTTGTCGATGCTGGGTGAAATTTTCCGCAAAAGTTATTTTCCCGCCTCAGCCTCCGTGGGCCACTGCTTAACCCTTGCGATCCCAAATGGATTTTATGCTTATGTCATAGATGTACAAATTTGCACAATGCTTAGTCGTAAAAAAATATTAGTATTCGTTGCTCCTTGTTGTTTCCTATTTTACATTTTTAATGGCTGCCAGGGCCATTTCATTGCCACAGAAAGTTGACAGTCGGGCGATATTCTCCATAGCCCTAGACCGAATACTGGTGTGTTTCAGTGTGTGTCTGTGGAAATGTTTATGAATACACTCGCATTCGCACTCGTTCGTATTTTTGGGCACACAAAGACGCAATTATCTCGGGCATCCCTTGCCACTCCATAACTACTGCCTCTGACTGGGATATATACCAGAATATATATATATATATGTGTACGAGTATATCTCCTCCCCCGATAACATGTGTAAAGCGCACACAAAGGACAAGTTTCGCTTTCGCCAAGTCCATTTGCAAATTCTCTGCTGAAAGCGGGTTAAAGTAACAAAAGCCCCGGAATATTCCCCAGTACGGCCACGGCCCAATGTACATGTACACTCGTTTCCAGCTCTGTTTGAAACTCAGCCTCGGCACATTTTTGTGTATTTGTGCGTAAAAGCCTTATAAATAAGTTATACACGTGGCTGCAGGAGGGAACTGGAAAATGGGAACAGGACGGGTAGGGGGCGAGCCACAGGAACTGGCCCTGGAACTGTATTGTCATCCGAAGGGAAATGGTCTGAATGGGGCTTTAAACCCATATTTTCAGCTATAATTTCAGAGCTCTTAACTCTTTTTGGTTAGCCAGCAGAATTATTTTCATTATTTTCCTTGACAAAGTCACCACTGTAGGCGAAGTCATTAGAATGTTTTCTGCAATGTAGTCCTGGTCCTGGTCTTGATACTGGTCCAATTTTATTCTGACAAGATATTGTAGAAGCTATACTTGCATTCATAAATAGGAATAAATTGCTTCAATTTTGTTAAACATACTACAAGCAGAGTCAGAGAAAGTCGTTAGCAATTCATTAATTTTGAAATTAAATTAATAAAGTGTTTATTTATGAAATGTTTAAGCTTAACTGCTTAGTTATAATATAAAATGTATTCTCTGAAAAATAGATTCCCTAGAGTCAATAGAAACGGTTTTCCTTGTTATTTGATATTCATATAATACTGATATAAAATTTTCTTCAAATTACATTAATGCATTTTTAAAGCAAAACAAATTCTCTATAAATTCCAAATGTCACTGTTTGATTAAGCAGCTTTTCACACATATCCTAAACGAGTTGAGTTCTTTTGGTAAACTCGATTTCCTATCTCCTGAATGTTTTCTAGATGAGCACTTCAAAGTCATCGAGGCAACACATCCTCGCCTGGGTTTTATTATTTGTTGCTCTGGCAATTTTCTCGACGGGCTTCGCCACCGCCATTATGGCCAAGTGTGAAATGGCAAAAATCGAAAGAAAAGCGGTAGCAATAAAAGCAAAAGTCATGCGGTTAAAGCGAAAACTTTTTCGTCCCCACATTGCCGCTAGACGGACAGACGGTTGGACTTTTTCTAGCTCCGATCTCATTTATTATTTACAATATTTTTTTTACACATGCGATATATCGGTTTTGCGGTCGAGCCGGAGCTTCATTCCGGAGATTTCTGCGGTATGAGAGGGCGCATTCATTTGAGATTCCTGCTTTGCATGGAAATTGAAAATTACGTCGCTGACACTCGACATTTGATGTCGAAAAAAATAGGGAAAGAATTCAAGGCAATTCAAAAATGCAGACTGAAATTGTTGCATTTCCAATCGGAATGGGCTAAAGGGACATCGATATATCGATAAGAATC
>JAEIHY010009860.1:0-21268 GCA_018904565.1 Drosophila tsacasi
CCGAGACACGCTCCTAAAAAAAAAAGCTTGAAGGAAAACAATGCAAAAAATGAAAAAAAAACTCGATTAAAATCACGAATTTCAGACGCAGAGGCGGAACTTAATTTAATTAGAGCGCAATGTGCTTCAGAGAAATGAAATAAACTATCAACTTTTTGGAATATATAAAACATACTACCGGAGCGAGCGCAGCCACAGAGTGCGCCGAGGATTTTCATTCGCTCGGAAAGTTGCCCAAAAGTAGGCAAAACAATTTAAACTGCGCGCTGCGGGTGGCGAAAATTAGCTTGGTTGGCTCTTAGGCATTCTTTTTAAAGGATATTAAAGAGTTTTCTGAAAAAGAGATCGTTTAAGATGGAATTTAATTAGACAATTTTTTTCTCGATTCTTTTTTTTGCCAGTGCCAGGACATGGGGAACTGTGAGTGGGTGAAGCATTGAGGAGCAGCGCGAAATGGCCAACACAGAAGCATTTCATTTCTTTGTTTTTCCGACTCTCTCTATCTTATTTTTGTGTTTTTGATTTTCTTTGTGTTTTTTTTGGCATTGTCTGTATGCTGGTCATTTTAGCCGGCTTGCTTGCCTCTTGTATAATGTTGACGTTTTGTTAACTTGTTTTTTCCTGTGCTGCTCCCGCTCCCGCTCTCGCCCTGTGCTGACTTCTTGGCTGTCGCTGGCCCTTGCTCTTGTCGCTTGAATTGTCGTCGAAAATTAAATAAAATTAATTACCGCGTGTGTATAAACACACACACAAAGCCAGAGATACGGACAGAAACAAGACAGTGAAGCCGGGACCAAAGACCACCCACCACCCGCCGCCCACCTGCCGCGCAGCGTTTGATTCACGCGCGTGTGCCCAAGCGGCGACCTCAAGGAGCCCACAGTTGGCCCACAGTGACATCAACATTCATATCCACAGCCATGGCAAGTTGTCGCAGGAAACCGCAGCGCACGGCGGTACAAAGGATTTCCAGCTGACCAAGTCCGGAGGTCACTTTGTCATAATATTTGCGAGCTAATGAAGCGTTTAAGGCGCACCATTGGCTTAAATTCACGGGTGAAAACTATAATTGAAACTAATATAAAATTGGTTTCAAGAAATCAGTTGAGAGGAGTCAAGATTTTCTTCCGATCCTTCCGGGGGTCTCCACTGTAGCTGCCGGGGCGAGAGCGTGTCGACGGCATCTCCATCATCATTATCAACAGTTGCCATTCGAAAGGAGGCTACTTGGTGGAGGCACAGCAGGCGAAATCAGAAGGAGCTGGTAGCTGGTAGCTGGAAGACTGGCAAGCCAGGACACCAGGAGTCGCAGTCCGGAGTCGGGTGTTCCGTGTTGCTTTAAATTATCTGCTGTTGCTGCCGGCGCCACCAGACCCCGGCTCCAGAGAGCATCCTACTATTTAGCGCTCCGGTTTTAACAGGCCTTGGCACAGAAACACAAAATATGCACAGCAAGCGGTGGGGTATTTCCTTAAAATTAAATTTTTATTTCAAGAAAACTTTAGTTTTCTTCAGTTGCTTTTCTGTAAATTAAATAGTTTTTTTGAAGGGAATTTATGTAGTTCTATAATTAATTTGTTCTTTTCCTTGGGAGTTTACTGCTGGCCAGCTTTTCTAAGGATATATTAAAAATGATTTCAACTGATATTTTATTTCTTAAAAAATGTTTATAGTTTTATTATCAGCTTGACTTATTTTCTCGCTGTGTAATTTTTGTCGAGAGAGCAACATCTTGCCACGTTTGCTGTCATTTTTAGGCGGGTTCGCCATGTCGTTTTGGCCACGCTTTGTCGCCCGACCCACCCCTTAGTCACCTCCCCATTAGCAGCAGCACCACCCTAACCCTCCCTACCGGCAGCCACCCTAATTCTTTGTCTCTGTTATGTCATTTCATGCGTTTGCCTTTGTTTTATTTATTTTAACTTTTGCGCCCATCCACCTCTCCTATCTCCTATCTCCTAACTCCTAACTCCCCCTCGCCCCCTCATTATATTGCCGTCTCTTCTTGGATTTGTTGGTCTTTGGTGTTGTTGTTGTTGCCATTGTTGTTTGTGTACTGGTTGTCATTACTATTACTTGCTGTTGCCGTTGCTTCTTGTGGCCTTTTGACTTTTTAGTGCTTTGGCATTTGACTTTTTCTGCCGCCTTTCGCACCACTATCTTCCTCTATCTTTCTCGCTCTCTCTCTCTCTCTCTCTTTGTGTGTGTCTCCCCATGCTGCTCTTCCGGTTGCGGGGGTGGTTGGGTTGGGGTTGAGGGCGTGGCAAATTGTTGTACATAGTTTGGTTCACAACAGCGATAAAAACGAAAATAAAAGCCAAAGCGGAGGAGATAAAATTAAATAGTGACCAGGACTGAACAAGGCGAAAGGTGTACCGACCAGGGAATACCCAGGAAAATTGCAAGGTTGCAAGTTTTTATTGTACACTTATTGGGGATACCTGAGAAATGCTATAACAAAGAATAAATAACAAACTATGTGGAAGGGAAAGCCTCCTGAGTATGCTTTGGTAATGCCCACTTTCAGTATCCTTGTTGCACTGCGACCAGATGATAGATCTTTTGGGAATTATAGTGCTATAGTGCTTTATAGAGCTATAAAGGCCCCTTTAGAAACTTGGACTCTCTTCCTAGTAGTTCCTCTACTGAACTCTCAAAACTCGAAATACTACCCTTAATACTTCCGTTCTTTTCCTAACTAAAAATGCACCTGGAACTTATAGAAAATATATGGTACTATATTTATCACAAACCATATATACCCTTCCGATAAGGGGCAAGTGTGGCAGGTATTAAAATGGCTAAGCTCGCCGCTAGAACAGTCGGGGAGGCGGGCGTGGTCCACGTACAAAAACTAATCGTTCAATTAAGTTGCCCGCGGGCGGCCGAGGGGCGTGGCACCTTGAACATGTCCGAAACAAGCAGCCAACGCAAAAAGTTAATGAAAAACCAAAAAACACAAAGAAAAACCAACAACTAGCTAACGGAAAAAAGAGTTTTTGGGGGGGAGATTGTGTTAGAAACATACGAAAAGGTAGCCAGTGCACTGAGCTTTAAGGGGTATTCTCAAGTATTTTTATAGTTTTCTTATTTTAAAAAATTGTCGATAAATATAATAAATAGCTTTTAAACTATTTTCTTAAGTTGCATGCTAATTAAAGTGATTTAAGTTACGAATTTCCCAGAAAAGAGTTTCTCTGTAGCCGGTGTGTGGCCGCTCTTTCTCCATTTATTTATTTCCGTCTGCCTCCCGTTTTTCGCAATACATCTGCTGTGTAATGGGGCATAACGGTGGGATAGGGGGAAAGGGAAAGGGGGGGGGGGGGCAGGAAAAGTGAAAAGAGAAGGAGTGACAAAGGGGTGACAAAAGGGGGCTGGGTGGTTGGGTGAAAGGCCGTGAAGACGGCAGCAATGGCAGCCCAGCAGCAGCCTCTGCTCTTTAATTTCTTTTGAGCACAAAACAATTATCAATTAATGTACCGTTATGTGAGTGTATGTGTGTGTGTGTGTGTGTGAGTGTGCGTGTGAGTATGCGTGTGTGTCTCTGTGTGTGTGTGCGTGCGTACGTGCCCTGTGTGAGTGAGTACCTGTGAGAGTACATGTTTGTTTGGAAATGAAATTGTTTGAGCTTACATTGTCAAGCGCGCAGGCGGCAGCGAGTGAAGGCCGGCGCAAGGGGGTGGCGAAAAAAGGATTGTAGTTGTATCCTGCATCCTGTTAGAGCCGAAAAAAAAACAACAAAAATTAAGTTTGTTTGCTTGCGCGAGCACTCCGAGCTCCTCAGAATGTAAATATTTATTACGCGCAACGATATTGAGGGAAAAATGGAGGCCGGAGAGCGCCGGGAACAAAGGATATATGGATGTGGATAGGAGCAAGTTGTGACGTGACTTCGGTGCCTTCCCAGCCTTTGTTTGGACAGCGGGATATATGAATAAATGCCGCCGAAATAATTGTTAGTCAATTTAATTTAAGCAAGAAAATTCGGAGAAGGCTTTAATTCTTATTTATTCAGACTTATTCTCTGAACAAACGAATTAAATACAAGTCTTAAGGTTTGTAAATGATTAGGTTTCATTTACAGCCTTAGTGAGTTCTGGCTAGAACGCATTTTCCCACAATTTCCCATTACAAATGATTATAAATGATCCAATTTCTGGCTGGATTTTGGTAAATCCTTCACTCAACAATAACAATGTTCCCAGTTTATGGTCAGTTTTATATTTCAAACATTTACTTGGATATTTAATGCTTTCATTATCCCAATTAATGGAAATATTAGGCATCTTTGCGCATAGAAATTCATTGATTTTGCGGCTAAAATCAACTGTAATGCCGGAATATATTTAATTCTATAAAATACAACAAAAAAACTGTAGTTAAGCGCCTGGAATTAAGTCATTAGGTTAGGTATTATGGCCAGAAAGCTGTCGGCTGCCCGCATTACTCATACGCCATGTGAACTGAAAGGAATATATGTATACGTTCGTGCTTATATCCCTGGATATCCAAATGCAATTTGGTTCATTTCAATTTCATATGATTTTCAACCCGATATCATTTTGTTTTATTATCGTCATCAGAAAAAAAGGGGGACCAGGGGGGTGGCGGGCTGTAACATATCGTAGGATGTCAGAACATTTTATTGCATTTGATTTCATTTTCTACATGTGCATTATCCTGCCCACACACATATGCATATCCTTTGTTGCACTCACATGCGTTTCCATTTCATTTTCCAGTTGCTGCTTTTTTTGGAGCAATGCATTTTATTTATATTTGCTTAATTTTACTCTATTTGCATTGTCTCCCTCTCTCTCTCGGTTTTTTTTTGTTTTATGTAAATGATTCTGCAATTGTTTGCCGTTGTTTTTGTGTGTGTGTTTTTTGTGCCTCCGATGCGGCTGCACTTGTTGTCATTGTTATTGCCATTGCTAGTGCTAGTGCTATTGCTATTGCTATTGCTATTGCTGCTATTGTAATTGTTATTGTGGCCCGGCTTGATTTGGAATTCCCTTTGAAATTGCCGTCCATATGGAGAGTCGGTGACTGTCCCAGGAATTGGGGACTTTGCCCAGTCCCCGGGGATGTCCTGCAAATTGGCAGGAAGTTTATGCATTTATGCCTATCCTAGTAGTTGTCCAAGAAGTTTTTGTGTAAACATAATTAATCTAAAGGAAGCTGGAAATCCACTTGAACTTCTGCCCCGGAAAATGGCTTTAAATTATTTTAAGGCTTCGTTAAATAAAGCATTTCATTGCATACTTTTGTGCGGGTTATTTAAAGGGATTTTAAAAAGAAATGATACCTTTTTCTTTAGTAAAATATTTTTCCTACTTTTTCGAGAGTGAAACTTTATTGTTATTGACTTCCATGTTTACATTTTTAATCCTAAATGTTGTATGTTTAATTTACGTTACCCTTACAGCACTTTCAGAAATTGCCTGTGCAAAGAGACGAGATTCAGAGGCTTTCCCATCAAATAGCGTGTTTAATTTTGGGGCTATTCAATTAAAAACCATTTTTGTGGACTCACACAATTTTTCCAACTCTAAAATATACAGTTAGTCAGACCGCTTTCCCTGGCGGAGCGTGTGTGTGTGTGTCTGTGTGGGATAACCACATAAATAGTCGGAAAATCCATTATGTCTACACGCGCAATTATCTGCACTTTAAAATGTACATTCTGCTCGAGCCGAGAGGGAGATGCAAAGGCTCGACTCGACTCGGCTCGGCTCGAATGTGTAAACATAACAACTCCTAAGCGTTTTCCGGGGGTCGTCCTGCCCGCATGAAAGGCCTGTCACTGCCAGAACGAGAGAGATAGTGCCCCGACTGAGACAGAGGGGGTGAGGGAGAGGGCACAACACACACATAGTCACAAAGACACAGACACACACACAGCCAGAGGGAGTTACTAAAAAGAGACTCAAAAAGTAAAACTTAGGAAAATGTTAATTAAATTCCAACAACGAATCAAGTAATTTACAACGACCAAGTAGGAAACCCCAAAGCACCACCCGGCCACGCCCCCTCGAGGCACACACAAACACACACAGAAGCAGGCCAGCACACCAACAAACACACCATTACACCAACACACACAGCCCAGAGGCCGTGACAGTAAAATACGGGAAATGCTTTAAGCTAACTGTATTTTCGTGTGCGGCTGATGCTCCTAATGCCTTCTGCGTTTTCCCCAGTTTTCCCGCATTTCTCTCCCTACCTCTGTGTCCCTCTCCCTCTGTGTTTCTCTTTCTCCTTCATTCTCGCTCTGTGATGTTTTCCCGCCTATGTCCACACCGGAAGCCACGGCACCCAGAAGGTATCCAAAGTATAAAAGTATCTTCTCAAACAGCCAGCCGACAAAGCTTAAAGTGTAGCCCAGATTCCAAAAATATATGAAGTACAAAATTTTAAAATTAGATATAAAAAATTACATATACAAAAATATATAAAAATAAATAAAATAAAAACTACATTATCATAGAAGAAGAAGCCTGAGAACGTCTTTTTGGAGCCAAGAGTAGAAAAACTGTACATCAAAAACATTTAAAGTTATATAAAAAAACCAAACTATAATAAAATTAAAAAACCATAAGTATTTTAACAAAATTCCTAATCTAAATTTTTAAAATATTTCAAGACAAATATTTATAAACTGACTTTCAAACTGTTTGTCGCCTGTCTGCTGCGTGCCACAGTTTTCGGTTCCTTTCTCAGCTACAGCTACAGCTACAGCTACTTCCCTATCCTTGGGCCATATCCTGTAGCCCCTGTCTCCTGTCCCGTTCCCGTTCCCGTGTCCCGCGTCCTGTGTCCTCTTCCTCCTCCAATTACATTCCGCTGGCTGCGCGCCTTCCTCCTGCCCCCGGACTCCATTGTTTGAACGTGCGAAATGAGTGCAAAAAGTCGCCCCAAGTTGTTGGCCAGGTTTTTGGCCGCCTTGCGCGCACTGCATCCGAGCTGAGCAGCTCCAGACAACCGCAGCCACATCCCCATTCACGCCCACGCCAGCTTGCGGTTCTATTCCTAATCCAAATCCCAATCCCATTCCCATTCCCATTCGCATTCGCATTCGCATTCCCAGCATCCGCGGATGCTCCAGTTGGGCAAACTTCAAAAACAAAAAACGATTCCCCGCCGGCGGCAGCATGGCAAGCAGCTCCTCCAGCTCCTCCAGCTCCTCCATCTCCTCCCCCTCCTATGCCTTGGATGCCACACTTGGGGGCATCTCTGATTATTCCTTCTTTTAGTTTTTAATTAAGAAAGCGTAGTGCATTTGTATACCCAACTTTGGCCATAACATAACAGTTTGAATAATATTTAAAGTAATCAAAGCCTAATCACATAATCACAGAGGGTATGCCCATCTTCGATGCCTGGACTTATTTTCCTGCTCTCTTTTTTCTCCCTTTGCTGTCGCTAATGACGCAACAGCGGCGACACCGAACGGGGGGCCGGGGGGCCGGAGGCTGGGACATTTGTTGACTAGCCCTGGAGGGAAAATTGAAAGGAAAAATTGCGCCCACGCTCGCGCCTGTCGAGAATCGCGCGAGTGTTTTGTCTGAATGCCTCGAGGGCCGTCAATTGGTTGGATCCAGGGAGGGTTCCACAGGGTTTTTCAAGGGGGGGTATAAGGAGGCTTTCGAGGTGTCCACGGGCGTCCTGGGCGGCCTGGGTGTCCTGGCTGTTCGGGGTGGAGTAATTGCTGGTCTGCGGCCAGGATATGTCCGTTGCCTTTTTCTTTTTTCTTGGTTTTTCAAAAGGCCCAAAAGTTAACAACACAATTTCGGCGCGGGAAATAAAAAACAAGTTAGTTAATCCCACAACGTGTTGAATTTAATCAGTAACCAATTTTTCACTTACCAAACGCCCAACACCCACAGTCAAAAGGACCAATTGAAAAGCCAAAAGCGGCTCTTACACAGTGGCAAATAATGTGCACTTATAAGCCTAATTAAATGGGAATGAGGGAAACTCGATGGCACTGAAAGCGGTATATCTCCTTGGTGTTTCAGAAAAACCAGCGTTGGTCAGACTTTGCGATAGTGTAAAAAGAAGATAAGTCGAGAGAGGGCGGGAAAAATATAGAAATAGTTAAGAGATGACGATCTAGAGATACTCTCTCAAAAAGATACGAGGTATAGGATACTTTCTCAAAAAGAGACGAGCTTTAGATACTCTCTCAAAAAGAGACAAGCCATAGACACTCTCTCAAAAAACCACGTATAGATATTCTCTAAAAAAAACGAGGTATTGATACTCTCTCAAAAAGAAACGAGGTATAGACACTCTCCCAAAAAGAGACGAGGTACGAGATACTCTCTCAAATAGAGGGGGTACTCAGAGAGGTATAGCTGCACTCTCCCGGGGGAGCGACTGATCAATGATAGTATGACCAGATGCTATTACAAGAATTTACATATTAACATTTCTTAAATTTCTATCTAGGGAAATTAGCAGCTTAAAAAACCGATTTGTTTTTATATTTAAATTGTATTACTTCACTACTACTTACTATTTTTAGTTTCACCATATATGTATATATACAATTATATATCCTAATTACTTATTATATATCCTAATTACCTCGTTTTTGTGCCCAGTGTAAGCCCGGAAATTTTCGGTTAGATGAAATGCCGTGGGTCATTCGGGCTGCTGCTGCAGCAGCTCCATTTTTGGTATTGCGTGGCAAATCCCCTCTCCCAATCAGCACTCCCAATCTGCTGCTGCAACCCCACAGCCCTCAGCCACCCCCGGGAGATGGCGCTCCATGTGTCGTGTCCGTTGGACGACTTGGAGTGGCGCCCGTCGCCCCAGTTAGTCGATTGCCGCTTCTGGCTGGGATTTGGCACAGCGCCCAGCTTTGTTGTCAATAATTGCATTGATGATGGTGATGACGGCGGCGACGACGCTGCCCAGAGGGGGTTGTCGATGCCCGATGGCTGATGGGTGATGGGGGATGGGGGCGGGTAATCAGAGAGAGGGTATTAATTGGGCTTTAAGCAAAGCTTAATTGGTAATTGGCAGACGGAGCAGGCGGGGTGGAGGCGGCTCATGGTGGGCAAGGGAAATGCTGCAAAAGAATGAAAGGGTCAAGTGCCGGGAAGTGAAGAAGAAAATTGAAATGGGCAGAAAGCAGATGCGATTAGGTGTGACCTGACTGCAGATTACAAAATGAAGAGGAAATAGGGAAAATCCTTGGGAAATCTATTGGGAGAATATTTATAAACCCTTCTTAAGTCTATCGAGTAATTTGGAATTAAAAACTCTCAAGAAAAACTCTCGAAACCCTACACAAAGTATAGCTCTCTTAACTATCTTTTCTCATTATTCTCTTTTAGCTTTGGTAACCATTTTACATCCTGTTCTGTTGGATACTAGCCTGTACTAGCCCTGAATTAAATCCGGAACAGAAAATAAATGGAAGCAATTGAAAATTGAAACCTGCATTTTCGCCGTTGATGGTCCAATTTTCGACTGGCGGCCACAAAATTTGGTCATCAAATCAAAGCCACTCCCCTTCTCCCAGCCAGGTCCAGCCACCATCCACCAGCCACCGGCCACCATCCATCTTCCACCTCCCACCTCCCACCAGGTAGTACAGGCCGTGTTGTTAACGGTTTTACAATTTCGCTGATTGCCAATGGCCACACTGCGGAACGAGCGACCCGGCTTAGTCTCTCTTTTGCCAGACACACATGGAGCCGGGGGGAGAGTGGGGCGTGGAAGGTCAGGCTTTGGGGGGAGAAAAAATTAGTACAGTAATCCCCGCACTAAGACTGACAATTAGATAATGCGACTCGGGCTTAAGCGCCCGTGTAGAAGAGTCTCCTGTTGCTCCTTGCGATGAGTACGTCATCAGAGCTGTCAAGCTCTGTGTCTTGTGCCGACAAATTCTTTAGCTTTTTCCAGATGACTATTAAATATAATAGAATATAATATAATCAGTAATTATATATTTTGCTGTTGTAGTTACAAATTATAAGAGAAATAAAATTATAGGGTACATAAAATAGAGTTTAAGTAGTTTTGTCTTTAAAATTGCACATTTTCTACAAGTATATAGTCATATAAATGATGAAAATAACACTTAGGTTTTACAAAAAGTACTCTGAAGTCAAGGTAATAAATAGATCCTTTATCCCTTAACTCCAAACTAAAGTCTACTGTTGTTCAGTACCTCATTTTTCTACTTACCCATTTCTCTCCTGCTAGCCTCTAAGCTGCTGTAGCTCGCAGCACTGGCTGGTTGCTCCCTCCTGTTGATGATGTTGCTGTTGGCTTAATGCGGTGTCGATGGCCCGCGGTGTCCTGCCACTCGCCAAAATCCCCAGCCCACGTCCTTCCGCCCCGCGAGGTAGATCACATGGTGATTGCTGCTCTTCCAGCGCCGTTTATCGTCGCCGCCTAATGAGCCATGGAACTTAATAAGCAAACACTTGTAATTACTTCTGTCTGCGGGGCCAGGCTGGAGCAGGGAGCAGGGAGCCCGGAGCAGGAGCAGGAGCACGACCAGGAGCAGGAGTTAGAAGCTGGCTGGAGCTCTGTTGGCCATAAACTTGGGTTAGGTTAGGCTGAGGGGGAGGGAGGGAGGGAGGCTGGCCTTTTGCCCACACAAGCACACGGCTGGAATCGGCCATAAAGCGCGCATAGTAAATTGAATTTTGTTGCCTTCTGCGGCGGCCAACGTCTCTCCCTCTCTGTCTCTCCCTGTCTCTCCCTGTCTCTCCCCATCCTCTTCATCATTCCCGCATGCTGCACTGAAAGAAAAATATAGGTTAAAGTAAAAACCAGAGGATTGTTTGAATTTATTTAGTAGGAAAGGAATACTTATAAAGGTAATTAATAATAAAAAACTTAAATTACAAGTTAAAAGATATCTTGTATAGGAAAAATAATCTTTTATATTTCAAAAACTTATTGTGATGATATCTTAATTCCCAGATTTTTTGTCCGAATGAAAGATAAATAAATAAGTTGTTATCCAACTATATCTCTGAGTGAATGGCCATAGGTGTGAGGTGTAGTGTGTGGCAAGGACACGCCACGCACAGGAGCAACAGCTGCTTTACGACGGTCGATCCGCCCCGCCTCGCCCCGTTTTGGGGCCTTTTTAGGTGGCACTCTTCTTTTCAAGTTTATGTGAGGTTATGTCGAGTTTATGGCTGGTTTACCTTGAGAGCAGCGGGGCCAGGCCCGCCTTAAGGGGCGCCGGGGGTGCGGAGAGATAGAACGGCGGGTGTTAGGCATTCCCAGTTGATCAATTCGATTCCATTTTTAGGTACAGTCGGGCCCCATTTTTCTTAGTCGCAGAGGAGGAGGAGGTGGAGGAGGATGAGGAGCAGGGGCCGAGGGCTGAGCAGGACACCGACGACCAAAAGGGTTAAAGGAACAAGGACAAGGGGGTAACGGGGTCGTCGTAAAATGCATGATTTAGCCCCTGGATGGACTTTGCGAATATGGAATGTGTGTGCGTTCATAACGTAGCCTCTCTGTGCGGCTTTCACTGGATATTTTCCAGCTTTAATTGCTGGGTTGCTATTGACTTTTGACTTTTGACTTTTGATTTTCACCATTTCATCTGCACACTCTTATTGGGAAATTCCTCGAACACCGCTCATTACATTCCAGCTGCGGCCATTTTCCGAATGCGACTGCCTCCTGGATGGCTGCAATTTGTTGCATACTTAATGGCCACGCTGCCAGCTCCCTCCGCTTCCCCCTGCCACACCACCCACCCACCCATTTACCTTCTCGACTTTGGCTCTCTGTAACTCGACCAATCGACGACATACGCTCGAAAAATTTCAATAACAGCCGGACAGGACCACACCGGACGGGGGCTGTCAACGGTTCGCCATTTAGCCGGAGTTTCCCATTTTCCCGGACCGAGCAGTGTCCTTTGTTTCGCCTCCGCTGGTTGTTATGACACCGGATGCGAGTCCACCTGTTGGTTCGCCACGGCCAAACTTATGCCCCACATGGTGGCAGAAGACGGGGATACCCTTTCTTTGTAGTTAAAAAATGTGAGAAATATTTTGGGATGAGGTTTAAGGTCCTTTTTTAGGTTTTTTTCAACAATAATTCAAGGCTATACATTATTTTCTGTGTGAACAATTTCCTTTAATTTGTTCAGGTATTTTGGGGAATGAATTAAACTAATATTTGGCTGATTTAAAGTATTAAATATATTGTGCAACTATTCTTAATACTTATGAAAAGTATAAAATAATATTGTAGTAGTAGTGTTAATAAGAGAACAAAATGAATTAGAATTTGTTTAATTTTAAATAAATACCAGAATTGGTGATTAATATTAATTGTTTTTAGGAACTTTTAAATAATATATTTTATTTACTATCTGTGAAAACAAAGGCTTTTCATTTAAGGAACATCCCCTTTCGGGGTTAGGGCAGCAAAAATTGGCAAATGGAATGCGTTTGCCCTTCTTTTTTGCCACTGCACCGAATTATTGCCCTTTACAATTACAATTGTAATTGAGAATTGAGAATTTTACGGGGGAATATTCGACATTGGTGCGTGTGCTATGGCCAGGACGAAGGGCAGAATGAAAGGCGCACAGCGGCGTCTTTTGTCTCCGGTTTCCTCCACTGCGAATGTGCATGCGGATCAGGATGAGGATGAAGATGAGGACGAGGACGAGGACGAGGATGAGGATGTGGATGAGGATACGGATGCGGATGCGGATGCGGAACAGGGACGTCTGTTTGGCGAATTGTGAATGTGAATGTGAATGTGTCGCCAGCAGCTGCCGCCAGTCGCCTTGTTATGGCGGACTACCCCCGATGACGTCCATATGTCGCCTGCCATTTGCTTGTGTTTTTGTGTGTGTCCTTTCGGGCCAAGTGCGACGAGGATTGGTATTGGTATTGGTATTGCCGGGGAAATGGCAATCGTGGGAAGGCGCTCCGTGGGAGATGCAGCTCCGAGCTGGAGATGGGAATGCATCGCTGTCATCGCCGTCATCGCTGCCGCTTTTGGGCATTAACGGCGCTAACGATGCAACTGAGTGGCGCTTGGAGGGCCGTAATAAAGTCGGTTGACTTTATGGCCGCGTTTGATTGTCTTGGCCATTTGCTGGCAGGCGGTCAGGCAGTCAGGCAGTCAGGCAGTCGGGGCAGAGATTTTGATGCAAGCAGCGTAATGGTTCGAAATGGGATATCCCAAAAAGGGTTATTCAGCTGAATAAAACATGTCCCTGGATCGTGAAATGAGCAAACGCAATCAGTTTAAAATCGGAAACTAAGTATCGAGCAAGTCTGAACATGTTTTGCGGGGTCAGCGGCAATAAAACCTCCTTTAAAACATAGTTGCTCTGCAGTCGGCATTAACCTATTCGGAGAACACCTCAAAGAGAGAGATTCAGCCTAAAATGCACAGGTTTGTGGCCATAATACTCGGCTTTGATGAATTGTCTCATCAATTATGCTTAGGCGACTTGCGGGAAATCGCAACTGATGTCACTTAATAATAGATTTCGGGGAAAATGACACATTTGACGGGTGTGCTGAGCAGGTGCAGGTGGAGGCAGAGCTGTGTGTGTGCGTTTGTGTGTTTTTTGGCCAAATGAGGCACTTCTGGGGCCAAACACATAAAGGCTCTCTGCCTCTCTAGTCCAAAAAGTTTTCGTTAAAGTCGTAAACGGAAAGCGTAAAAGCAGACGACGATGACGACGAGACGGGGACGATAGAAAAGCTTAAATAAAAATCCAAGTGGAATGCAAAACACAAGCAACAGAGTCACCGCACACACTCTCGCACTCGCACTCGCACTCTCGCTCTCGCAGGATAATAATCAGGAGCCTGCGTGCGTGTGTATTTCGGGCTCTGATTGTGGCTCCATCTCCGAGGCCTCGACTGCCATTTGCCATCTTCATTTCCATCATCATCTGCGCATCTCTCTCGCATCATAATCAACATGAAAATCAAATTTGAATTTATGAAGCACCCGGGGAGAGGAGCAGCGCCGGATGGCAGGATGGCAGGATAGCGCCGGGATCAGGCGGATATAACAGGGGCGGAGGAGGTGGAGGGGGAGAACGAGGAGGTGTATATGGGATATGGGGCAGAGACTGTGCTTACATTTGCTCATTTTCATTTTTATACCCGCCACTCGAGACGCACTCAAAGGGTATATACTATTCGCCGACAGCTGCCTGCCAAGTACTCCTATGTATACACAAAACGTAAGCTTTTATTCAAGGAGAGATAAGGTCACACCATTGATTAATAGTAAGAGTTTTAAATGTTTAAAAACATTTTAAGTTTATAGAATTTGTTTATGTTTTATTAATTTTCAGTAATATTTTCATTAAATATCTTTAACTAAATTTTAAAAAATATCTTGGATATAATATATATATTATTTCTTTGTGGTCTTATGACACTGCATTGTGGCTCTTATAATTTAGAGTCATTTTCTTCAAGAAAATTCAAAATTCCAAGAGTTTAAGAGTTAAAGTACTAAAAAAAAGATGTATAAGACTTTGATTATTCATAATACTTAAAATTTTATTCTAATTTAAGAAAAAAATCAAGTGTGACCATGCCCTCTGTACCAAATTAAATTTAACTTAAAAGTAAGCATTGAATCCATTGTTTTTACACAGTATCTCTAAGTCCTTACATTTTGTAAACACTCTGTCTTTCATTCATTTTCCTTAATATTTTTTTTTGCTGCTGCTGCTGCTTTTGCTGTCTGCTGCTGTTACTCTTGTTGTTGTTGTTGTTGAGGCAATAAGCGGCAAAACATGCGTTGCATTCAAGCCACACACACACATGGAGAGATGTTGGGGAGGGTATGTTGGGCACCCCATACGGTGGCCTTCGTCTGCCTCGCCTCATTTATTCATTTGCTGCAATTACATTCGTTTTCGCCGCCATTCGTATTCGCATCTGGCGCCCTTGTTGGCCCTGTGTGTGTGTCTGTGGTGTATTGTTGTAGTGTTGTATTGGTGTCGGTGTCATTTGCTGGTTAAATGAAATCATTTAGCATACTTTTCGGCGCCCCTGAAGAAGGATAACGCGTCAGCTGGCGTAAACGAAAGAAGGAGAGGGAGAGTGAAGATAAAGCACTGATCGAACAGGATAATTGGACTGGGCGCTCAATGGAGGAATAAGTAAATTAAAACAGATATTTAATCACTCCGAAAAAAATGCAGGACTCGGATAAATGATGATGAAATAAGGGAACTCACAGAAATACAAAAACGGATAATGGGAAGATGTTAATGTTCGCTTCAAATAGATGAGCAACAAATAATTTTAGGCAAAAACTATTTTCAAGTCCTTTCAGAACACAAACCTACATACAAAGAGTCATAAGCTGATAATAGGATTATTATGCAGAGGAAGTCTCAAACTATCCCTTGGGGTAGAATTTCTTTAAGTAATTAATTCCAACTGTTTATATTACACATAAACCTAGTTAAAAACCCATTCGATTGAAACAAATTAGGGAGTTTGGGGGAGAGAAAAACCGATTTAAATCAATTAGCGAACAGCAGGCGAGCCAGGAAAATTCTATTAGACTTGAGTCTAACCAGATTAGTGCTCCCTTCAGTGACTGGGTAAGTGGCAAATTTAATTCCATTTGTTGGAACTCCTTCCCCGTCCCCGTGCCTGCCTCCGCTCAATTCTCAATTCTCAACTCTCGATTCCCAGCTCCCTGTCTCTCAATCTCCGTTTCTCCGCTTCTGCGTTTCCCCCTTGGCTGCTTTCTTTCTTTCCCGCTGACAAAAGCTTAAATTGAAGTCGGATTTGGCTGGCTGTGCTCTTTGTGTGATTTCTAATCTCTTTGTCGCTCCGTTCGCTCACGTTAAGCAAACATTACGTATACGTATTGCGTATACGTAATATACCTTAACGTTTGATTGTTTGTCGGGGATCAGGACGTCTCTCTCTCTGTGTTTGTATGTGTGCTGCTGGGATAAGTATCCACTAAGCAGTTGGAATCTGTTGTTATGGCTAAAGCTGTAACCCACGACCCAGCTGCTCCTGCTATTCAGCTCCATTTTAGCTCCTTTTTTCCTTTTTGCTTCTTATTTTTATTTTGCTTCGCCCCTGTGCTGCTGCTGCTGCTACTGCTGCTGGCTTTGGCTTTGGCCGTGGTCCTGGTCCTCTTCCTCGTCCTCGTCCGGCTCCTGGCGCTGGCCCCGCGCTCATGTGCTAAACATTGTCAATGCCATTGTTCTTGCCCTTCCTCCTTTCCCTCCTTATTGTGGGCAATCCCGGCCCCATGCCTGTCTGGTTGCTGTTGACTTCGTTTGTTAAGTTTATCTCGCACTGCACTTGTCTTGTCCTTATCTCGGTTTTGCTCCCTTTCTTCCCCAACCTCGCGCGCCCTTCCTTGGCCACATCCTTTTGTCAGGACTTGAAGTTGCCGATGTTGCTCCTGCTTCTGATGCTGCCGATGCTGCTCCCTTGCTGTCAGTTGTTGTTGCTCCCACTGCCTGTGTTGTTTGGCCCTTTGTTATTATTTATTTGTGTGGCGAAGGGCCGAAGGGTTCACTCCCAAGAACACCATCCTGTTTTGGGGCAGGATCTCAAGGCCAACTCCCTGTCTTATTGGCTCGTAAATTTCTTTTTTTATTATCAGTTTAAATTTAATTTATCATCGGTGGGAGTGAGGACAAGTGCAAATGAACACATCAAAATCAAAATGCCAAACTTTACCCCAAACAACAAAATGGGGAGCAAGTGTATAAGCTCACAGGGAGAAAATATCCCTTAAATGTAGCACAATTGCTTAATTCGTTTGCGAATTTTCATACAAATCTTATTGTTGGTAATTATTGTGAAGCATCTATGGTAAAGTATAATTTAGGAATATAAATCATAGTGGTGACCTTCTCCTACTAACAAAAATATTACTAAAAATTTTCTTGATTTCATTGTTAAATTCTTGTATTACATTTATTGGTGAATTAATTGTTGAGTTTATTGTTGAATTTATTTTTTAATTTTATATTGCAAACATAATAGAACTTATTGTGTGAATTTCTTGAGAATTTTGGGTTTCGTTTGTAAATGTCTTTGTTGATTTATTGGTGCACTTATGGCTGCAGTGTTTGCTTAGTTTATTACTACATCATGTGGTGAAATTGTTGGTGAACTTTTTGATAATTTTAATAGTAAAGTTTTGGGTCAATTAATTGGTGAAGTAACTGTTAATTTGATGGCTGAAACACCTGAATTATTATTAAATGTATAATTACATTGTTGTTGAATTGTTAATATTATTTTAAAGATGCTAAGCTAATTCCTTAAATATTTTTTCCCAGTGCCTCTTTATGCTTTGTGTGTATGTGTGTGCGAACTGCCATTTGTGTAGTTGTTGCTGTTGCGGCTTGCTTGATGCGTAACTTTTGAACTCATTTTATTGTTAAGATTTCGTTTTGTGGCCTTCAATTTGAATTCCCTGTTGGACTTTCCCCCCACATTCCGCCCCTTTTACGACCGCAATGTGAGCGGGTGTGCGTGTGGATGCGAGTGACCCTTTGGAGACCTATTAACAAAGGGCCCTCGGTCACGCCCCACGCATACTTATTAGACTGTAATCAGTTCGTGGCCACCAAATGGGCAACTGGTGGTCAGCGAGTCATCCGCTATCCACCCGTCCCCCCATCCCCTTCCCTTCATCTTCCTCCTCCCCTCGCTTCCGATTCGATTCCTATGTCGATTCCTATTCCGATTCCGATTCCGATTCCGGCCACCCTGATTACGTGGGTGTTGGCAAATCGATTTCTTTATCTGCCCCTCGCTGGAAAGTGTTAATCAGATTGGTCAAGAGGAGCAGAGAGAGAGAGAAAGAGAGAGAGAACAGAGGAAGGATGAAAGGATAGAAGGGGCAGGGATGGAGGGATGCAGGGATGCAGGATGGCCTCCCAGCAATTTCAACTATAATTTTCATCTAATTTGAATTGATTTCCTTTTGGGACCCAAACCTGATCGGGTTTGGGAATGAGCTGTGTGTGACGAGTAACTGCAGCCAGGGATCCTCATAATCATTTTCAGGCTTATTTCTGATTGAAAGACAATTTGAAAATAAATGGCACGAACTCTATACTGTGGAAAAAAAAATAATAATAATATTTTAAATTGCTAAGTTTTAGTCCATCTAAATTCAAATTTTTGTAGCTGCCAAAGTGGCTTTCATGCCCTGCGGTTGCATCCTTTGGTATCCTTTGTCGCTGCCCCTGGATTTACGCGTGTCCATCCTTTTTGTCCAAACTCCACCAATTCATTTATATCGATGCATATTCTGCAAATCCAGCCGCTCAGCGGCAAAACAACCACTGCAAAGCCCGGTTGAAACAATGGGAATCCTTTCCGGGAATAACTTCCGCGCACTGAGCGAAAGGAAGCCCACGAAAATGGGAAAATTAAATGAATTTAATTAAATTATCTTAGGAAAATATCTCACATATTTTAAAGGATATAAAATTTATCTACGGGAAGGAAACATTAAGAATGTCTAAATATTTCAATTACATTATCTTTTCCTGAAGTTCTTTGGCCAACATTTTGTTTATTATATTTTTTTACAAGTTATTTAACATAGTTCTTGGCTTGATTAATTTAGAATTAAGATTTCAGTGTTGGCTTTCCCTTGCCTGCCTTGGCTTTTTTCCTTTTCGCCGTCACTTTTTCAGGCTCTGTGTCCAGGCCGCTCAACTGTACAACTGCAGCAGTTTCCGTACTTGAATTGATTTTGATGTCCCCGCCACAGGACCTGCTGCCTGCTGCCTGCCGCCTGCCGCCTGCTGCCACCCGCTTCGCTCTCGTTGTGCCTTTTATTGTTGTCGGCGTTGCTGCCGTTGTTTGTTGATTGCCAATGGTGGTGGCTCCTCGTCCTTCTGCTGCTGCTCCTGATCCTGAGCCTGAGCCTGCTGCTGCTGCTGCTGCTGCTGCTCCTGCTATTATTGTTGTTGTCATTGTGCAATTGAAAGTCAAGCCATTATTTTTTTGTTTCTGCATTCCGCTCTCTGTATAGTGCTCAGTGTGTTTTTTTGAGCGAAAGATCCTTTTGTTGTTGTATTTTGGTAGTTTTTGGCGTCGCCAGTCAAAGGCCACCATCAGCAGAACCACCACTACCATCGTCAGCTGTTTAACAAGCAGAATAATGCAGAAAATGTGAGACCGAGCCATACCAGCATGGAGCCAGGGAGCCATGGAGCCATGGAGGAAGTGTCCCGCCTCCCCCTTGGTATCGGCATCAACGCCGACACCAACGACACTTGCCTGTTCATTGTTGTTTATAAAATTGGCAAGGCATTTCAGCGATTTTCATTGTGGGAGCCCAGAGCACAAGGAACGAGCGAAGTAGAAGCAAAAAGGACTTAGGGAGCGTTGCCTAGGAACAGGGCCTGTATTGGGGGATCAGGGACGAAACCCCAAGTAAGCCGCACTGAGCTGCACTTGGCCAGGAACAAGCAGCAGGCCACGAAGGCAACCGGCTGAGATTATTAGTTAAATGCGCTGCATAATAGCCCGCTGTGGCACGACTCCGCCCGGTTGGTGAGGGAGTGGGCGAGGGAGTGGGTGGGGGCATCATCATCATCATTATTGTTTGCTTAACACAGGATGCAGGCTCACGGTGAGCCCAGGGAGTAATTAACCAGGATATAATAACTGGCTATCGATATTTACTGCTCAAATAATAATAAGTTTAAGGGAGATTTAAGCAAGGGATTAAATCAAACATCGGCTGCCTGGTGAGATATATTTTGGCAATAAAGAAAACTGGCTTTGTAAATCATATTATGAACATAAACTGGCTTTGGCCTTAGCTCAAAGTATAAAATATATATATTTAGGACAATAGTTTTAGATGCAATTAAACTAAGCCCAGCAAACTCATATTAAAAGTTTGTTAGCCGCATTTACAGGCACTTATTGGCGGATTTGTGCTGTGTTTGGGTGGGGATAGTGATTTTGGCCATTACCATACCCGATGAATAATCGATGAACCAACACACACACACACACTGACTGTAACAAGGCAAAACCCTGCACAGCCACCGGAGTAACAAGCTGCTTAATTAAAGCTTTGGCTTTGTAAAACGACCATAAATAGGACGAATTGAGGGGCCCACAGTGCGTATGCGTAATGCGTTAAGTTCGCTTGCGAGGACAGAGAAGAGAGGGATGGGAGAGGAGAGGAGGCACCCCCTTTCTTTTTGAGTCGCCAAAATGAAATCCCTTTTTCAGGGGGGGTGAGCACAACCGGAAACGAGAGTGGTCAGCCGGGGTCACAGTCAAACAACAAAAGGTCAGCGCCACATCGATGGCTCAAAAGTTGAGTTCAGTTGAGTTGAGTCCAGTTGAGGCTTTGAAAAAAGCAACCAAACGACGACACGTGCGTCCATCCGCAACTTTATAAACTTATAAGCTTACCCCGTTTCACGTGTTTGTGACCCCGGGGCGAGGTCACATACTGTGGAGCAAACAAAAGTTACACACGAAAATATTTGAGGCGATTACTCTACCGAAAATGGGGGCGGACGTGGGCAACAGGTTCACTCAATCATAAGCTGCAAGTGGCCAGAAAAATAAATGTACATTAATAAATGTATATAGAAAGATTTGTGGCCGAAATGGAGCCAGTTCTGGGTTTAGTTTAGATAGTCATAATGTGAACCTTAAAGGATCTAAAAATAGGATTTTTACTTTGAAAAAGAATGGTTTGTGCGTGGTTTTATTTTTTGAAGGGCAAGCAAGTAATATTTCAATTGGAAAAAGTTGAGTAAAACCCCTATTCAACTATTTTTGATTTAATGCATTTTTAAAAGAATTTATCGAGCTTTAAATTATAAATAAAGACCCAAACCTTTGTCCTGAGATACCAGAAAATACAGATACAAATTTGAAAACATTTCAAAACACACGTAAAACCCACAATTAAACTCCAAGACACTTACCAGCTGCTGCTCCTTGAGGTATGGCGTCCGGAAAGGGTATATTCCTATCGGTTATACCTTTTTTTCCGAGAGGAAAAACCCGGCGACGGAAAAATGAACTCGCTGGAACCGCAACGCCGAGGGCCATGTCTGGGGTCTAGACCAAAGTGACATTCATTGTTCCACAAGCAAGTCAAAGCGAGCGTGTAAATAAAATGCGGGATGGAGGCGGCGACAGAGACGGAGACGGAGACGGAGGAGACGGGCTTAAATATAATCTGCAAATAGAAAGCGAACGAAGCTAAACAACGGGGCAATACGGAATAAAGGCAAGAGTGGCTA